>JAQFYD010000005.1:0-78949 GCA_034694225.1 Bourletiella hortensis | reverse complement strand
GCTTCCATGCTGATACTATAGATTATATCGAATTTTCGTATTATAAATTATAGTATAATCAATAATCTATAATCATAGCAACGCTCCGCAATCACTCTAATAGAGTGACAGAGACACTCTATTAGAAGACATGGAAGGCGCTACAATTCCAGCTCGTTTACACCGCGAGACTCCTGTGGTGGATGTGGTTCCTCCGAGACCATTGCGGTGCAGAAACTGTTTGCGTTTGGGCCATCACGATACATACGACTGCAAGGAATACGCCGAATATTAGTGAGTATTGTCAGTAGTTTCTAAATATTTTCGCGTTTGTAGAAACTCACTGATTTGGTAATTCATCTTTACTTTGCAGCTCAGTTTCAATTTCGAAGAAAGCAAAGGACAACAAGAAAGTTAATGGTTGTTGCTGGCCGGATATCGCTGTACACAAAATCATTGGCGTTCACGCTGGCCCGGTGATAAAGTACTTTGAAAGGGCTGTTTTCAAGGAAGAACTCACTAGAGATGCGATCTTCGTCATGTTTGCCTTCATAGCGAATACAGAAGTTTGCTTCAGGTGCGGTGCTACGGGTCACAGCCGTAATTCCAAGCTCAATTCGAAGTACATGTGTGAATACTTACCAAGAAATGGAGATCGCCCGACCGGCTCGGTGTTTGCAGATATGGCTAGCAGGGAAGTCATGTGCAAACGAATGAGGGGATTACGCGAAAAACAGTCCTTAGCGAGAATTCAGCATACTGCAGAAAAGGAATCCGTCTGCTTTTGGTGAGCTATCGAATAATTGCTTTGAAGTCTCGACAAAATTTCGCGTTATAATATAATATCGATAATTATATTAACAATTATAATATAATTGATAACAGGGAAAGGGCTAATTCGCACCATTCGGCAGTTACGTCAGGTTCAGCCGAATCTGTCAAGCGAGGTGCTGAAAACTTCGCAGAATCTTCCAGAGCTACCAAGCTACCGAAATTTAATGGGGAACTGACGGCGGCAATGGGGAACAAACCCGAAATCAGCAGACCAGTTATGGAGGAGTTTCATTCTGAAAACTCGGTGAATACTAGTGCGCTGAGCGTAAAAGCGAATGGCACAGGTAAAGAGGAAGGGTTCTTTGTAGGAGGTTCAAGAGCTTTACGGGTGCCATTGCAATAGATACTTCCATTTGAAAACTCATGAATTTCTGTTGTTGTAACGTGCATCCAGATTTTTCAAACAGCTATGGAGTTTCATTAAAGTTGATTGATTGATGGATTTTCAGGGCACCCATGGGATTCCGAGTACAAGGAGGAAGTGTTAGATGGTTGATCCTCAATTCTGTGCAACGATTATTGTTTCTCTGATGAATTGGAGATAATTTTTATATGGACGAATGATATAACTTCGGGTAGAAAATTTATTTCGAAGCAATACACTCTCAGTTTCCTTTAGATTAGCAACATAATTATTTTCAGTTTGTACATTCATACAAGGAATTTAATGTACTTGATTGCAGTTGTTGCTTAAATAATAAATTTCACTATAATTATTATTATCAACGCAATGTAACTATGACAGCGGAAGCATTAAATAGAATTATTATGGCCATCAGATTGGTCATAAAATTGCATTCAATTGCACACAAAGTGCAACCGCATATAAAAAATTTCTATGTACACTCTACTATGATAGTATTGCACTAACCTATTACAGCATTAGCAACAATAATGTCGATTCAGCTCAGCATGTCTTCGTAATTTGCATTTTTTTCAATGTCCAAAACGACATCTGTTTGATATTCTTCTGCGTTACCCATCATCATCATCATGATGGGTAAAGACTTGAAGAGTGGAATGGGCTTGTCGGGTCTGACATGCCAACGGTCTATGGTTTCTCAGGAGGAGGTATGGCAGGTGCGTGACGTCTCAAGATGAAACCCACAAGTGACAGAATGAAAGATATTAAAATAAATCCTGCAGTAATTAACAGGGGAATCCACAATGGGCCGTAGGATGGTAAACTCCAGTATTCTAAGGCGGATCTGCCGTCTTTTATTCCACATTCTAGCTGTACCTGAAGGCAGGATGAAAAACTTTGATTAAATCATATCCATAGTAACAGTACAGTGAGTGGAACTGTGTGAGACATACCACTATCAAATTCTCTTGACGCACAGTTGGATTATTAGGACAACTGAACCTCTCAGCTTTGCCAAACTCATCTTGGATGATGGGTGGAAATATGCAGGCGAATGGTGAAACCCATTTGACCCAACTGCACCATTCTCCCATGTCCTTAGTATGGACTGAGTAACCCGAACCTAAGGCCAACGCTAGGAAAATTGACGATGCTATTGTTGTACCCACAACAAGTCCACGGAACAAGTGCGTAAAGACCAGCAGGGACATTCGCAGGGCGTAGAGGTAGAGTAACATGTAACCTGGTGAAAATTAATTGATCAAAGTTACCATATGAAGCAGAAGAACCAACGTGGTTGCAGGGGCAATGATTGGGTAGCACAATAAAGCTACAAATTTCACGGTAGACTCACCTACAAACTGGTAAAAGCTTTTCATTTCATCCTCATCCGAGGAAATCCCCGCCATGACATAGGCGGGTATTATATACGCAAGGAAAATACTTGCTGTAAATGGCAGTTCGATAATTGTCTGAAACCGTAAACATTTTTTAGCACACGAATCAAGGTTACAATCAGTACAAATGGCACCTCAAGGGCGCATGAAGTTCTAAATTCTAAACTGACCTTTGCAAGCAGATAAGCGCCTTTGCTATACAAGCGCTCCTCGTTGTCTCTCGTAACATACTTAACATTGGCCACATCCCTCGCAGCCAACATTAGTAATATTGGCCACGGCGTGAGCCCCATCAATGTCCAATGTTGACCCAGTCTATCATCCACACTATTCTGATCTTGACTCATCCCATGACGAACATTCCAATAAATGGCACCGACAACAATGGAAAGAGCTGCTGAAGTTAGCATGAAGGCAAGCCAGCGGACAACATTCCATGGGAAAGTAAAAACTACAGTATACATCC
Organism: Bourletiella hortensis; assembly: GCA_034694225.1. NCBI lineage: Eukaryota > Metazoa > Arthropoda > Collembola > Symphypleona > Bourletiellidae > Bourletiella > Bourletiella hortensis. The sequence continues at coordinate 75,909 of JAQFYD010000005.1, read as the reverse complement.
ATATGGCCCAAAGTTGCATAAACGCTCCCGCCTCCCTTACTTTGGGGGGCAAAGGTGACGGCGGGCCAGGGTCAGCCAATGGCTCCTGCTTCCTCCTATATGAATCCGCCAGTGTTTCTATTCGTTGACTGGACTCAAGTAGTGCCTCCGCAGAAAGATCGTCCAACGTGACCAAGTCTAAATAGTAGTCGGACGGATTCTTAAAGCCAGGGCAGGGATACTCGATGAATGCAAAATAAGGGAGCATTTCTCTCCGGTGTCCATAAAACATAAGCCGACCCATGGACGTGAGCGCAACTTTAGTAAACATTGAAAAGATTTCAAAAGTGGGTGGATGGATAGTCATCATTATTATTCTTGCACGACTGCTCCACTGGCGAAGATAATCCACCTGTGAACATTGTCAAAAATTACTCACGTCGTTATTCATGCCCCTCCCAAAAAAGTAATCATCAGATAGTGTCAATCATTGATGCCAATCTTGTGAGACACCTCATCAAAGTCATGAAGTAATAATAATGCTAAGTAATTCTTACGAGGAAGAATGTATCGAATATATCCATTCCTCGCGTGGGTTGGTCAAGAAAGACAATGTCTGTGTCCAGAAGGAGTTGGCAACCAACAGCCAGGCGTTGTCTCTCAGCCGATGTCAATTGTTCCACCAGACTATGACGCACGGATGTAAGGCCAAGTTCTTCGAGTAACATGCTTATCTGGAAATAATTGTTGTAACGCATAAGCATACAATGACAACAATAATAATGATATCTTCATTCTTTCCATTCACTTTCTCTCCGTGAGAACTAACTACCACCCTTGATGACTAAATTAAGCATAACCTAACTGTCACTGCCAGGACATCAGAAGCATATCCACCATGCTCCACTGACAGGGACAAATTAAGTCTCTCATGATATTGACCTTATTTTTACAGTCACACTACATCTAGTACTTAAAATCAACAGGAACAGACCCTGGCTGTGCCTCGTCACTGTCATGATTAACCGACCAACCATTCGTGTCAACTTTTCACAGGGTGGCCCTGTCTCTTATTCTCGTCTAACAAAATATCAACACCTTTTCCATTGTCATTTTTGTTTTCCTAAAAAATTCAGCTCACAGCTACTTACATTTCTCATTCAGACTGAATCCAACCCAAAATTATAAATTTTTCCCTGCTACAATAACGGCTCATCCTTCCTATATGCTTGACATTCATAACAGAGAGTAGTACAGAGACAAAACAACAATGAATGCCGCCAACATCATTTGCAAAACTATTTGAGTGCAAAAAACTACATATTTACAACAATGGTACCACATTTCAATGTCAAATTCCAAAGGCATCTTGGAAATTCTTCCTAACTTGTACATTACACTGTTATAGTCAGTCAGTTAAATTTAAATGAGAAAAGCTTCCGCGACCGGCATAATAATTATTGCCCATTTCTCACACAGAATATCATTTCTATTCTGTAAAGCCATCCTGCCATTCATATTCCTTTCATCTCCTTCCTTTTCCTACCGTCATATTAGGGCATGATCATAAGGTGGCACTCTAACAGCACCACTACTACTGTAAACCGCCTGACAAATGCGGGCAACATTACTCATCCTCAGCCTAGTTTCAACTCATCCTCTTTGCGATAAATTTCAAGTGAAACGATCCGCTAAAGTGCTAAGATTGCAATTAAAATTCACGACTTTGACCTTAATTTCCTAAAATGGCTTTCATTAACTTTCTCTTTATGGTGCCGGCCGGCCGGCTGATGTTCATAGGAGCTTAAATAAAGCTTAACTTACCCGGCTGTTCTTGTCCTCATGTAAGGAAGCATTTCGAATGGGTTTCCTCAGAAGAGCATGGAACCTCATGGTTTGAGCAACAGTAATGTCCGGATGCATTCGATAATCCCGTCGAACATAAGCTATCCGGGTGCCCAGCCGAGGCAATGTGACAGGATTTCCATTGAGCAAGAATTCCCCACTGACTCGACCCCGGTAGGATCTCCGTCCTGCTAATGTATCCAATATGGCCGTCCCTTCGCTTTCTGTAAGACCAGAATGAGCACACACCGAAATGAAGCAAGACGCTACGATACATTTCCACGTTGAGATTAAGTATGAAATTAATTTTTAATTAGGGCCCAGATTTTGTAAACGAGAGGGATAGTTCATTAAAAGTGAATGAGACGGAAGATGCGCGATGAGATGCTTGGTAAAGATTAGGAAGTTTAATGAAGGTAAAAATGGTTTCGTGGGAATGTGTAGACACTGCGCTTCTACTTAATGCAGCAACATCTCATTACCATTGCATATGTGACCATGTGAATAATTACGCGATCGTTAAACTTGCATAATTTCCTTCTTTTTATGAATGAAATCCCTCACAAGTCTGCCATTAATGCTCGTCCAAAAAGTTCCTAACGAGACAATAACTTTTCAAAGAATGACATTCTCGCACGACAGAATGGAAGAGTGGAAAAAAAGGGAAATGTCAGTTTAAATTTAACCATCTTGTTGCTAATTACATACACATCTACACACGACATGCTAAAACATGTTCATTCCACCGTGTCAACGATACTTTGACAAGCTACATGTGGCTCTACGAGTATCTGCAGTTACAGCTGTATAATTACAGAGAAGATTGATGGGAAAGCTGCCAATATTTGGAGATTATTTTTTTGCGCCTACAGTTGTTGCCGTTGTGCTTTTTCTCTATTGCAAATCCACCGGAAGGGAATGCATCAAACCGTTTAGCATGGCATTAATGCTGCTGAAACTCATTTGTGTTGGTATAGTAACTGCTGCTGGTGGTGGTGGCAACTTTTGCTAAGGGCGAGAGAGTTGTGCCCTACTGCTGTGCTGTAGCATAGGTGAGTAATAAAGGCGTTGCCGCCGGCTTTTATAATGTGAACATCATGATGATCATGTATTATTTAAATTGCAACTCTGATCTCACCATGATAAAATTCCACTACACCCCTTTGGCTTACCGAAAAATACAGTTGCACGATCAACACATTGAAAATACACTAAAAGTCTCTTTAACGACATACACAATACAAGAAGAAGCGGAAAGTTTATTACTAATCCATTGTTACTGCAATAATCTGTAAAATGCTTTAGGACTGCTCTCTCTCCCCCTTGTTGTTCCTGATTGTCAATTGTCTGTGCGCGGCTTGAAGTCAGACAAAAATCCTTACTTCCGCCTCCATTTTCTGTTGATCATCATTAATTATTATTATGGAAAAATATCCGTTGAAAATGCCCTACTTTTTAGTCGTCATCCCAAAGCGTCATCATTCATCATCATCGTTACCTTGTTATTCATTTACACGGCGCCCCTATTTAACGTGTTACATTTAATTACATTTAAATAGCATTACTTTTCACATCTACTACAGCACTTTTTGTTCTATAGTTACTGCATTCCCTGTCAGTCAGTCAGTAGTTTTCGGGGTTTTTTTGCCCCTGTTTTTGCTAGTTCTTTCGAAAGTGAAAACGTTAGCCGCCCCCTTTGATAATGATGATAATTATTGTGAAAGATTAGGCAAAGTGATAGGATTTATTGGGTTCAATTGAATAAGGTGGATTCGTAATAATGAGATTAGCTAAGAGATAAATGCAGACTATTTGTAGCCAGACAATATAAAGAAGAGGACAGAGAGAGAGCCAACAGGACATGCGGAGGGATTCAAATTGTTTCAATTGTTTTAAATTACATTGCCCTCACACGTAGGCACGCTGCATGCTTAACAATGCCATTTTGCAATACTTTCTCGCCTCTACTGCGCTGCTGTGTTTCGCTGCACCGTCAATGTTCAATTAGCTCAGAGGAACCGCTCATTAAGCTTGATGGGATTGAATTGAGGGCCAATAGTATGGGATACACTTCGTAATGTAGGTATGGCTATTTGATTTACTCATGTTATTATTATTATTAATCTACGATACGCGATAGCGATGACATCAGTTGTGTAGCGGTTCGGTTGTATGAAAGCGGTTGCAAAGTGAGCTTAATTCTCTGTGGATTTAAACTTGTATGCGTGTGCACCTGTTTGTGTATACAGAAGAGCTATAGCAAGGTTCATAATAATTATGATGATCATTTCATCCTATTCCAGAGAGCCTGCTATGCGTCTCCCATTCAAGTGCAAAGCAGCTTTTTTTTCCTAAAGAATGTGTAAATGAATGTAATAGCCGTTAAAATTTATGAATAATTGCAAGCAAGTAGTGGTAGCATTAAAATGTGCAATGCGTTGAAGAGGGCAGCGACTCAAGACGCTTCTGTGTCTGTGCTTCATTGTAAAAACCTTTCAAATGTCTTTACGACTTTTCATTCTACTGCTCCTTCTGCCCCATCACGAGACGAACCACCCATTGAGATTTGTAAGTGTGTATAAACTTGCATTGTTCTCTTGGGCATTTTTTTTTCTTCACAAGATGCTGTGATGGTGACGGCGGTGGTGGTGGTGCGTCCATACAGTTTTTTTTCGAGGATTTCTGAGATGGGTAGCAATTTCGTCTGGCCATAAATATGGATTAAGAAGGCAGGAAGAAGAAGAGGATGAGGATGAAGTGTGTGGATGGATTATATGTTTACTTAACACATGCATGAGCGTTACTAATGAAATGTAAAGTAGCTGACCTGTAGTAGTCATAAGTGCCATGATCTCTCCGCCCCGAAGGTCAAATGAGATGCCATCAAGAACACGAGATTTGCTTCCCCGGCCGCCGGATAGTTCGCAGCATAGTCCTCGTACCTGTCAAGAAGAAAACAGAGTGAATTTTTAGGTTCAATTCATCAGCATCATTTCCTTAGGATTAAAAATAAAATAGAGGACAATCGTATGATTACGTCATAATAAGACTTTTCGCACTGCCGTGTTAATGACACTAGAGTGACGATGGTAAATTTTGAATGGCTGCGATAATGTTAAATAGAATAGAGGTAGTAGACGGAACAAGTGTCAATGAAAGGCCAAGTTGATTGCAATGTGTATTATTGTATGCATATATTCAGCAGCATTTAGTATATTGTCTATCACTTGGAGGAAATGACAGTTTACGGTATAATGGTACTTTTGGCAAGGTGTTATAGAATTAAAGCTGGTCCAAAAAGAGCAGCAGCACCTGCTGCTTCATCATCATCTACCAACCAAGTCTTTCTAAAGTCAGTTCATTAAGAATGCAATACAAGTCTGACGGGTGACTCCTGTTATTATGTACGAAAAATATATACAGATGCTGCTGACTGACGGTCAAGGAACCGTTAAATATTTAAATTCAATATTTATCCACACACGCCAGCAAGGTATCAAGTAGAAGTAGTGGTATAAGTGGAAAATATGTGTGTAGCGAATTGTTGCTTACACTACCATGAACGGTGAAAAAACGGGCTTTGTCATCATCACATCATCATCAAATAGTTTTCCGTAGCAGTAATAACTTTTTACAACGGTTTATTATTATTATTATTCATACCTGAAGATGTGGATGCTTGAAGTATGCCTCTTGGTTTTCTGCATCAAGTCCACCAGCCACACTTCCTTCCACACCGTAGTATGAATGACCACCATTGGTCACACCCGTCTTATTATGACCATTCAATAATCCTGGTCGGGACTGTCGGGAAACTAGGGAAATCTACAGAAAAAATCATAGATTTTGTAATACTGAACAGCTAATGCTATAGCCTTGGTTTTGTACTGACTGAATCGGGCTTACTTGTGAACCATTTTTGGAGATTGGTCTCATGTGGTCATGTAAAAGATTTGCTTCACTACTGGCACCCCTTAATTTCCTTACTCCACCTCCTCCTCCACCTCCGCCACCACCACCGCCGGAAGTTGTAAATCGATTCATGACCATTCCTTCCCTAAGATCAGTCTCAGATCTCGCACGTGCGGATCTCAATCCTTCATTAATATTATTATGATGATGACTCCTGTCCGTCATTCTTGATCTACTTCGTGCCTGATGATGGTGTTGTTGATGCTGCTGTTGCTGGTGGTGTAACTGCTGTTGATGAGGACTTTGATTCCTCTCATCAGCGGAATCATACCCACTGGAAGCATCCTTATGAAGTGGTATTCTACTCGGCGGTGATGACACATTAGGAGGGAATACTCTCGGAAGTCCAAATTTTAAATAAGCGTACATATTTGAACCTAATTCAGATCTTGGGGCGAGTCGAGGATGTCGTAAAATTGATTGTACAGTCTGTTCTCTCAACTGAAAGTTCCCATAGGGTAAAGGTGACCTTTCATCAGATCCTAAGGCAGAGTCTGTAAAGTCTGAATTTAGATTCTGTCTATAGATTGACCATGCATGAAGATCTTCGGCAGCTCCTGTCCCACCATGACCACCACCAGGTCCACCTCCCCCACCACCACCGACTCTTCTTAGCGGACTAGGAGAATGGTCAGACATGGCAGGGATGACATACCGCCGATCCGTCGGCGGTTGCTGTTGCATTTCCCACATTTCCTGCATTATATTTTTTTCTTCTTTTTATTTCCTTCCAAATTTCTTTATGTCCCTAATGTTCTTCTTGGTCAAACAAGCATCAACGGCATGGTCATCAGCTTATTGTTTTGCATATGTTCAATTATTTCACGGTTATAACGACAATAACAATAACGACACGTAAGCCACATACTCCCGTGTCTTCTTCGCCTTCTTACTCCTCGTCGTAGTCCTCCTCAGTAACAATAAGTTAGTCCAGCATTAGTACACACCTTTGCATTCTTCTTCTTCTCCTCCTCAAGTCCATTGAACTCAAATATAGAAGATTCACAATAACAAAACGAACTATTCAAGGATGAAGGCACATACACACGTAGACAGATACACACACATGTAGTTTTTTTTGCTGGTAGCAAAAAATATAAATCCTCAATGAATGATTCCTCTTCTTCGATAGATAAAGTGGCCGTCAAGGATCCGCAAATCCTCTTCCTTTTCTTCACCTAAAAGAGAATAGAGTAATTTTTTCATGTAAATTTATTTATTCTCAACAACATGTTCCTGTAAGGAGATTTGTGGATGCAAATCTGCACTACCGGCTGCTCTGACCTTTTAATGCTATAATTTACTTTAAATTACAATGACCTGCTAAAACACAGATCTCGCTCTCTTCTTCTTGTTCACTCCATTCTATTAATTAATATGCTCAGCTCTTGAGAATCCTCATTAAATATTCAATGTAAGTTCCTTCCCTTCGTCATGACTTATGCTAGAAGATGATAAAACCGGTCTGAAGATTTTAGATTCTTTGTAAAACACTCATCTGGCGGCCCAAGGGTTCTAAACTAGTTGGTTTATAAAATAAAAATAATTGCACATCCTCTGCTTCATCTGCTTCTTACAATAGACTTACATGTTTTCATCAGTTTTTTGGTTATAATGATGATTTGGAACTTAAGAATGCAGATTTTCTTCCTGACAAAAAAAATCAAGAGTGGCCAGACTGCTTCATCACATTTGCCGTGTACAGGTTGAGATGAATGACGAGGAGGCATAGATGGAAACGAACAGAGAAAATGCCACTATAGGCAACCAATACGAAGCAAGTGTGAATCTTTAGTAACCACCAAGAAAATTTAAAGCCCTTTCACTAGAAAACGGTACTAATTTTCAATGAAATCAACCAGCCGGATTATCGTGGGAAGCTTCATCATCTTTAGCATCATCAGCACAATTTATGACGATTTTCCTGCACACATGTTCAGCAACCTCATGCCGCTATATGATTCATGCGGTTTTTCAGTCCTAACTGAAAAATTCTAAATTCTATGTCCGAAGATATCAATTGCCGTTCCAGTGATTACTTTCACGGTGTAAATTTTCATTATTTGTTTCCGTTATTCCTATTCATTGCTATTGTATTGCTTTCCGCGGTATGCGACACGAAAGCTTTAAACCCCATTAAGCAATACTTTATTACAATGGACACTCTACGCAACGTTATACCGGTTGATCTAAATTCATGGCCATTTTTTCTTGCAAAACAGTAGCGACGACTAAGTGGTGGCGGAAGTGGGAAAAAAAATGCGAGTGGCTATAGTAGTGATGAAAGTGGAAAAACTTAATGGACGTAATGGTGGAATGTTAAGTAAAGTATTATTATCATGAACATCTTTGTCTCTTCATCAAGATCACCATCATCATCATGATGAAGGTTTCAAGAAGAAGTTTTTTTGCTCAAAAAAGTCTCTCTCCGTGCATAATGCCAAAATGTATACAAAGAGGATGGAAACTTGTGCAGCAAAGCGTGTAGGTTATTACTTTATACACTCGTACATCCTTCTGCGGCTCACTGTCTGTCTTAAAATGCATATTATTGTAATGGCTTCTAATAATTATATTTGTTACAGTCCGAGCGCCCATCTAATATGAAAGCCTACCATAAGGTGGACCAACGAAGCTTAAAAACCACTGTGGAGATTCCATGGCGTAACAGTTAAAATTAAACTCACGTGTGTATACAAATCAAGACTCCAGTAAAAGTTTCCAATTTTGGGCACAATAGCTACTCCGTACTTGTTGGAATTGAATGCAAATTTAAGCAGAGGAACTATTTATCCAGAATGCGCAACAGCAATTATTCATTTCACCATCACATAAAAAGTATTACTCCAAGCCTTGTTGCAATGGCCTCCCACACACGTTACTGCAACATTTCGGTAAAGATGTTCCCAAAGATTGGAAAAAATTGTATCACACTGCAGCCCACACGCACTGTAATTATGGGTTGTTGTGTAATCACAAGGATTTTTAGAATTAAACCAAAAATAATTGTTGGATTTTTCGTTGACAGCCACAGCACTAACTGAAGGGAATTATGATGTGGAAAAAATGCTATGCGGAACTTGTTCAGTTTACGTACGTGGCTATGTCTGTCTAAAGTTATGTTCAGGGTTTTATTTGTAAAAAAAGAAAAACTTAAGGCAGGCGTCCCGTTCGTTACTGTTGTGGCGGTTGTGAGTGACCATAGGACTCGAATATATTGTTATTGTTATTACAGTATTTCCCTGGGGTTCTTTTTTTCACCAGTGGAAAAAGAAGGTACTTAATCCCGTGGGCTCGTACCTTTCAGGTATAACAGGAGGAGACCAGTTGGATGAGCGAGCTCCATAATCGCCCAGCTTACTAATAATACTAAATGGAAGGTAAATGTACGGCGACGTTGAAGGCGAAGACGACGACGGCTGATGAAGATGATGATGATCTTAAGAAGTTAAAGAGGCAAAATTCAACAGGGAGTGGAATAGAAGAGATAAAGAAGGTTCCCTTCGTCATCCAATGTGGTTATAACGACGTCTTTAAGATGTAAAGCAACAGTTTTGCTTGTGGGCTCGATCCGTCCGGCCATTTAAGCTCCTCACAGCCACACATACACACGTAAGAAGAGGAATACCTACACACATACCTTCAGGGTTGGAAAGAACTAACGTGTTCTGTGTGTGTTTTAACTATAAGCTTTAGGTTATTCACTTCACTAGTACAACTTTGCCGTTGACAACAATATATACACGGCCGGGCGAACAATCGGAGGTGCGTCCACATTCAGTCAGCTTTAAGTCTATACTACAGTACCAGTACCTTGTCACCTGCTGCATACAGGTGAGTGCGTGTCTGTGTACACGAAACCTTTCCAGTATAATAATTTCGGTAGTGTTTTGCGGGGAAAGACAGCAGTAACATTTCTCAAACCCTCGTCATCATCATCAGCAGCAGCATCAGCAACAGCATTAGTTTGTATATGTAATAGTTGAAAGAGAGGAGGAACTTGCCCGTCCCTCACATAACCAAATAGCAGAACGAGAAAAAAATTCACCTGTTGCTCTGCTGCTGCTGCTCCTCTTCCTTCCTGTGTTATAGCATAGCTAGCTAGCTATAGACGTAAAGTTAAAGCCACGATACACCACTCTCCCTCATCATTTGAAGCACCTGTGAAGTTTTAAGCTTTGCTTCTGGGGATCAAGTTTTTCACCAGACTCACCCTCATTCATTACTCATAGGAGAGGTACTGCCTGCATTCCTGTCCTCTGGTACAGGCGAGTAGTTCTGTATTTGTTGTTAGTTGTAGTGTGTATACTTCTGCTCTTCAGGCTCCTCTTGGTGCTGTCAAAAATAATGTAACAGTATTAGGGTCTTGAGGAATAGCATTGAAACTATTTGCAGATATCATCTTGATCGACATTTCCAGGTACGTCAGAACAACTATTTCCGGATTTGAACAGCTTTACAAGCCACGGAATAGCGGCAGGTCAAATAGCCAAAGCCGGAACACATGAACACGCGAACCTTGCAGTTACACATATTTTTGCGTACTGGCGTCAAAATGCTGTCACAGTAAGGAACAAATCTAACCAAGCTTTGTAAGCTTTCAGGTCTATAGATTGAATGTCATAATGACTCTGAATGTCGTGAGAAAAGTGCCCATTTTGATGGGCAATTTCCCTAGAATTAATAACACTGATAAGGAGAACGAATGTGACAGTCTTTTAGAAATAGTGAAAGGTAAACTGACGCGTTAGTTTTTTACAGTTTATTACAAAGACACATCTATCCGCTAAAGTAGCTGAGACAGAGATGATAATGAGCTCAAAATGAGGAAAAATCTTGGACTCTTGGTTAATTGAGTTGTCTAGGTTGGCAGTTGATTAATGTTGAAAGCTCGGCAGCTATATTCCGCATTCATGTATTATTCAGTACACCAGGGGAAGCAGCAGAGGCTTTACAGAGTAAAGAAATGGAAACGTAAATAATAATAATAAATTGTAATAATTAAAGCCGGCTCACGTTTTCCCGAAATGTGCATTCTTTTGTAGCTTACAACTGATTACACGCCGGATACATACAGCCAGTAGTATATATGTCCGTGCATTCGTTCCTTTGCACAAGGAAATAATGTGATGCTTGCGGACATGATTAACTTGATGAAAAAGTATGAAGATCTCTCTGACCAGCATGTACTGTAGGATAAAAAGAAGAGTGTAATAATACTTAGATTAAAAAACGGAGAATTATTATTCTTCAAGACCATTGACTCTTGGAGAAAGAAGTAGCAGCTCTCATCTGACCATTACAATAAGTTTGAGAAGAAGAAGAAGAGTACATAAGAGTGAAAAAATTAATTTACATTCTTTCGCCAAACCTTTCTCCTTTACGCAGTACAGCAGCAGAGGTTTTTATGCCAAAATGTAGTAGTATGCAGTTACAGGAATAAACTTTTTGTACTGTGGGAATAATGACAAGGGAAAATGTTGGCTTGTGGTTAATTACATTGTTTTTGTGTGGACACAGGAGTTCAGCCAGAGGGCTGAGGTTCAAGGGGGATCAAGATGTCCATTATAGGGCCCAGTGACTATGTGCTTGAAGCGGTCAATCTGTACTATACTGGCCACGTAAGTTACATGGCTCCGTGAGAAGTTTATGAACAGCATATAGGAATTCGTGCTAATTGTTGGCGCTTTGTTATTTCCAGGTGGAACCAGCAACGTGGATGAAGCAGATGACGGGAACCATACGCAGTGGTATGATTCTTCGCGATGTTTCCTTCGAAGTTCATTCCGGAGAAATTATGGCCATTTTGGGATCCAAGGGTACTTTTGCATATCACAGTCTTAAGCTTTCCTGTATGGTTATTGACAATTTTCTGTGCATATTGCAGGTAGTGGCAAGAAGGCCCTTTTGGACGTCGTTGCAGCAAGAGCCGCTGGAATCAAGAAAGGCTACGTTCTATTGAATGGAGTGAACATCAATAGGCGGCTATTTGAGACTGCTGGAAGCTACACAAGTGGGACCAACGATCGGTTTCTTATGCCCGGAATTACTGTACATCAAACACTGTACTACCAGACATGTTTGAGTTTAAACGTACCATCGTCAGTGAGGAAGGGAAGGATACGTCAGATTCTGTCGGATATCGCAATGACTCAAGCGGCGGGATCAAATGTTGATAAACTCACACCGTCCGAGAGGAGACGACTGGCCATTGGGGTTCAGTTGATTAAAGATCCAGGTAGGCTTCAACATCAGTTCATTAGCCGTAGAGTCAAGTTTGCGGATAAAAGTGGTTATTTTAAAACGCTCCATGTAAACTATTTCAGTGATTCTTCTTGCTGACGAGCCAGCATGGAACTTGGATCCGCTAAATACATATTTCATCGTTTCTATCTTGAGTAACTACGCCAAGAAATATGGCCGTATTGTGGTAATGACAATGGAGAAGCCACGGTCGGACATTTTCCCATTTTTGGACCGCGTCACTTATTTATGTCTGGGAGATGTCGTCTACTCTGGGAATACTCGTTTGATGCTGGACTATTTCAGATCCATTGGATTTCCATGTCCTGAAGTTGAGAATCCACTAATGTATTATTGTAAGTGCGATTTAAAGCTGTTATGCTCGTTCACATTCCATGAGTTTTATATTTTGTACCGTTAGTGTGTCTGGCCACGGTGGATAGAAGATCCCATGAGAAATTCATCGAATCCAATAATCAAATTGGACTGCTAGTTGAGAAGTTTAAAATTGAAGGAAGTGCTTTCCGCAAAGGGGGGTTTGCTGCGGGAGAGACTCGAGGATCTGTAACTCCATTGCATGCACTTGGTACCCCTAACGTGGCCAGCAAAACTTTCGCTCTGTTGATGTAAGCTTTACAGTTGTCTACAAACTAAATTCGCAATCATATCTCATATCTATAGAGGATTAATCATTAATTTCTTGTATTGTAGTCGAATTTGGGCCACCATTTTCCTATTCAGTTTGCGAGGTGCGAAGGAGGTATTCTTCAGACTGCTTTTCCTACCCTTTTTGTGTTTTATTTTATGGATATTCTACTTTGGAAAGGTACGTTACAATCCGCAACCAACTGAGTCGTCATGTCGAAGCTCTGGTTTCATGAAGTTATGAAAATTTTAGACTCACAGCCTATATCAGCATTCATACGTAACGGAGAATGGCCTTGTTTTGAACACCCTATCCGTCACATACTTTGCTTCTATTTGGACAACGATAATGACATGTAAGGGAGCATACCACGGGTTAGAAGCTACTATTAAGTACCCCAAGTTAATGTTGGCGACATTTAATTGCAGATGACAGTCACCGGTATCGCTACTATCAGGAAACACGCGAAGGATTGTATTCAGGGCCGGCATTTGTGCTTGCGTACAGCCTGGCAACACTTCCTTTCAATGCATTAACGTGTCTTATTGGGTCTTGGATTGTTCATCAGTAAGTTGCAAAGTGACGAATCAATAATATTACGGCGTATGCATCAGCTTCACTGATTTCATTTTATTTTTATTTGATTTACAGAGTCACTGGTTTAACAGAAAATACTGAATGGCTCTTGATTTACTGTATCATGCTTACCTGCTATTTGTTAGCACAACAGCATACACTTGCAGTGCTACTGACCATCAAGAACAGAATCCTGGCCACGGCAGCTCTTGTAGCATTCCATTCATTGACGATCGCATTATCAAGTGGAACTGTAAGGAAGCTGAGGTCACTACCTGACTGGCTATATTACATCACCTATGTGACCCAGCCACGTTATGCTGGAGCATTTTTCAATGAAATCATCTTCGCCCAATTTGATACCGCTGTGCCGACTTTGAATGGTTCAAGGGAGTTGAGCTGTTCCAGCTCGGAGTTTGGTCGTGGCTGTAGGTATCTAAATGGGACTCACTATCTGCGGGAACGATATTTCCATCAGAGTGACCGGGATGATCTTAACTACTGGCTGAACTTCGGATTATCCTTTGGCTTCCCTGTACTCGCTTTCTTGATGAACATTGTCGTGTACATGGTACCATTGCCAGTACTTGTTAAAAATAGATTTAGAGATTGAGGGTTTGAAGTATGTTGTAAGTAAGTGCGGAGTGAAACAATGCAATAATTTAAAATTATTAGTTTCGGAATGATTTTACATGTGAATGACAATCTATTTAATAAATGCAGTCACGGTAAGAAATAGTGAATTCGGTGTTATGACAGTGGCTTTTATGTGGACGCTGGGATGCTTGAGTAACCATTTTTCAGTCAATAGCTCCGACAGTATCACTTGGTACTCATGCAGCACTACCCATCCGAACTCAAATCATTCAAAAGGCATATAAACTTTGTTGACAAGGCCACGCAACTCGGTTTCTTTGTTTTGTTGCAAAAACTGTGATCAAGTTTTCAAGTTCTACAATAAAATAAAGGGTGGAAGGAGAAAGGCAACGAAACCTGAGGCCCGGCCCAAGGACCATCGTCAGACTGGGGATACTGGAATGAGTACAGAAAAGGAATTTCGGACCTCGGAGTTAAAATTCCGCCAGTTTCTAGCATAGCGCATGCCTCCCCGAAAACACAAATGCTTCAATAATGCGGCCAATTTATTTGTACCTACTCCTGCAGAAAGGACAGAATTTGAAGAGAATTTAAGGCACTGTCACGCAGTAAAACAATCTGAAGATTCTAGTAGCAGCAAGCAGAACGCCCGCCAGAGTATTGAATTGCAAAACCATTCGGACTTACAAATACGAATCTGCCCACATTGTGAGCAGCTTTGGAGGGAAGATAAAGAGGCTCACGTTTCAACAGCTCCACAGACTGGGTTTTATAGACACTGGCAGGCGTTTACAAATACTGTTGACAGCATCAGGCAAGGGGTCATTGATAAACTGATTGACACATCTCTGATGGGATACAGTTTGAAAAAGATGCTGTTCCCACACGTTACAAAGAATATCTGCGGTGAACCTGTGCACAAATTGAGCATTGCTTCAACCTCTGGCGTTTTGTGCAGCCAGAATAGCAGTGCCAATAACTACTATGGTCATGGTGATTATGACTACCCGACAGGGAATCCTGGCAGATTTTTGAGTAGCAACAATGACAAATACTGGCAAAGTGATTGGACGACAATAACAATACGGAACGAGCCACATGACAGGAGACAGGGTCTAAAAAGAAAAGCCACATGTGACCTTCTGAATGAACGGCCAGCAACGAAGCGTTCAAGGGGTGAGCAGACACCCAATAAAAGAACAAGAGACGCACGGAATAGCTAAATTTTCTATTTAAAACCCTCCGCAAAAGCAGCAGGGTAAACGACGGCCCCACGTACAAATAAACGCTGAAATAAATTCTCTTTGTAGAACCAAATATTATTCTCTGGAAAAATTCCGTCATCTCACAGATTCATTGAATTGCAAACAGTCCAACGGCCTATTTTGCATTATGAGGTATTGCGAGAACAACAAGCACAATAAAAAGGTCTATCCTTAGGGTCTTCAATTACATCAAAATCACATTGGAAAGTGTCTTCAGATGCTCCGCATGAACAACGACTTGACTGACTACCAGCTGTGACATTGTTGCACGTAATAGACATATAGTCACCGAATAATACCTGCAAAACACCAAGGTTACTTTCATTAACAGGGGCAGGTAACACTTACTAGATTTTAGTAAACACATGTATTACCTTGCGAGGTGGGCAGTTGCCAAGGCACTGACAGCGGAAGAGTAGTAGTGGATATCCACCGAATGTATCCGCAAGATTGAACGAGCAACGGGATTGGTCATAGCAGGATCTATGGCAAACGTTTGTTCCACTGGGTAACTCATGAGGTAGTGGAATCAGTCCCAAAGTGCCTATGCCTAAATAATTAGTACAGTGCAACAAGATAACAAAAAGTATTTCCTAGGAGAATATTGAAAATTCATTATCATTACTATGGACTTACTCGTTGCACATGGATTAGCTCTTCTGTTCATGTCAGGCATTCGATGCAACATCCCACTTGGAAAATGCTGCAGAAAACGGAATATTATTCGTTCACATTCATGGATCAGATATGCAGCATTAAGTTTCAATGAAACGTGTACAAATCAAAAAGTAAAACGATTTCAAAACTTACGGCAATTACACAGAAGATGAACAGATGACGGGAGTACTTCATTTTCAAACTGCTACAGGAGCTTGCAGAAAATACTGATCTGACGTTCTGAAGCTGAATAAATTGTGGAATCAAAACTCTTGCCCCTAACTTATTGACTTCGCTCCCCTTTGAGTGACTTTTCATAAATGAGAGGAACACACGGAGCTCCAGCCCAAGGTTATAATCTAAGATTACCTAAAATCATGTCTCCCCAAGGGTCATATAAGAATACCAAACCTTAAACCTCTTAGCAGGTCATTTCCAAGAACTTGAAATAAAAGAAGGGTTCAACGCACGTCCGCAGTACAGCAAAAAATACAAGTTTATTCACAATGCTCTTGTGAATACTACACACATAAGATCAGGATCACCTTCAAGAACTAATATGTAACTACTTTTCACTTTATGAACCCGCGTCGCCAACATTAAGCCGGGCTGCTTCCATTTTCTTCTTATGCGCCTCGGATTTCTCCCTTGTTCTGAATGTGAACCAGGGCTGACCTTGCAGTTGCATTTGAAAAGCCTCCTTTCTCAGCAGATCGTCAATGGTTGGATCAAAATATCCTTTCTCGCTTAGTTTCTTCATTCTCTGCGGACCAGGGAGGAAGCTGGAAATAAAAAATTGTTAACTTTAGAATGATCACAAGTAAATCAACCCGAAATATTGATGTCAAAAATTTAGATCCACGAATGGACTCACCAGCATCCAAAACCCATGATGGCGGCGATAATTGCACTGACCCATACTACTCTTGTTCTTTGTTTTTGTAAATTACTTCCTTTTATTCTTTCACTGTAATATCCCATTCTGTAATTAATTTAGGTTCGTACAGTTTATCGCAAAAAAATAAATTGCAATTATATATTCCACCAAATCCGCAACTTTGAGAATTGATCATCTGTATGAACTTCGCGGCATCCTTGATCTTCTGCCAAGGATGACTTGACAAACCCAATGTCCCTCGTGGAATTTTTGCACAAGGTTTCAAAATAATTAATTTGCGACTTGCAAAAGTATTCTGGCCGGTGGGCCTTAATTTATCGTAATTTTGAGATTTTGGGCTTCAAAAAAGATGCTTTTACGGGTTTTGGTGAGGCAGTGCATGTGCCATGTTAGGCAAGCATGTGTTCAGCCTACAGCAGCGTCTTACAGCTCATTCAAGAGTTCAGTTTCTTTGGAAAAATTATACCCACAGAGTTCATTGGATATTACCAAAGCTCAAAAGGTTAGGAATGTTGGGATTAATAAATTATCCGATTGGAGAGTGAGGATCTAAAATTTCTAAACTGTATATGTTCTCTGTTTGCAGCCGCCTGAAAATACACCAGTGAAATTCAGTGGTTTCATCCCCATGAGTAAGTGATCAAGATTTTCTGTTGCAGTAATCACCGCAAGTTTCATGACTGAATTTTGGAGTTTGAGTAACTAGCCATATATTGTTCTCATTCCAGATAAAATCAAACTAACCCATTGCCATGCAAGTGGACCTGGAGGTCAGAATGTGAATAATTCGAACACGAAGATAGAAATCAGGTTCAAGTTGGCCGACGCTGACTGGATTCCTGAAATCATCCGGCAGAATATGCAGACAAAGGTGAGTTGTCGTATTTAATGTCGTTTTGGAAATACCGTGGAGCTGAAGATTGAGTTGGGTTTAAATATATGGGATTATTTTGTATTGCAGCTCCGAACTCATATAAATAAAGAAGGCTATTTCATAGTCCATTCGGACCGTACGAGATCGGCACATTTGAATACAGCCGATGCGTTAGAAAAGATCCGTGAGTTTATTCGGTCATGTGAACCCCAAGAACATAAGGAGCTTCCTGAAGAAACTTTGGAGAAATTTCGACGAGCACATGAGAAAGGAACGCGAGAAAGATTAAGGGAGAAGAAGGAGCGTCACTTAGTCAAAGATAGCCGGGGTTCAGCGTCTGTGTCAGATATCTAGTTCAAGTAGTACTTTTTTGTAGAAGACGAAAACCGTCGTGTTGTTTACGATGAAAATGTTTTTTTTGTAATAAAGAGTGGCATTTAAAAATATACGTGTGGATTGCATTTGTGATGTGAATGAAATCTTGCAGAATGAAGCAAACTACGGAATTTGTTCCAGACTGAATATTATAAGATGTCGTTGCAATCGGCTATTTCATGATAAAATTTCAATTCTAGGCTTTCCCGTTATTGCAAACAAACGTTTTTCAGTTATGACTAAAGTTTGCCGCAAGTTCTCCCAACGCCACAACCCCAAGTATTGCGGAATATTCCACCTTGTGAACGTACGGAGGATTTTCTGTACTAATCTTCCATAATCCGCAGCTGTTATCATTTAATCAAGAAACATATGAGGATCTTTCCTATATCTGCATCATCATCACATGCCATCATGATGAATAATCCATGTCAGACGTAGTACTCCTTACTTCCTTGAACCCAAGTTGAGTACGTCCACCTGGACAACAGTTTTGGCTCGCCTTCACTGAATTTTCTGCCATATTTGGCAAACTTCTTACTTACCTGGAACAACAATAGCTGTTCAAGATGAAGAAAGAACTAATTCCGCTCATCGACCGGGCTGATTCTCTCACAAGGAGAAACCAGGTAATTGGACACACACTATAAAGTATTCCTAAGTAGACCAGTTTTGGTAAAGTTCGTTATTTACAGATACTAACCGTAGCTGGGGCCACAATGGCTCTCTTTGCTACGGGAAACATATTGGGATTCTCAGCAGTGGCCCTACCATCCTTATTGGAACCGGACTCGGAAATTAAGGCTAATGCGGATGACTTGTCATGGATTGGTAATGCATTGCATACAAGAGAATCAATCATACTATCATCATGATAATAACTTGTAGAATAACTTTTGTTATAGCCAGCCTGGTCACCTTGGGATGCATCTTGGGAAACTTCATGGGAGGTTTGATTTCGGACATTATCGGACGTAGGAAGACGATCCTGTTCAGCTCAGTAATATTTTTTATTGGTTGGGTCATTATCGGTGAAGCCACAAGTGTTGCGGAGATTCTCGCCGGGAGAGTCTTGACTGGATTGGCCTCTGGCTTTTACTCCACCACAGTTCAGGTACCACAAATCCGCATTCATAAGCAACGATTAACTTTTGGCTACGCTAGAGAGAGCTACTTTTGACCGTTCTATTGTAATAGGTTTATATTTGCGAAATTGTGGAGCCATCTATTCGTGGAGCATCAGGATCAGTTCCTACCCTAATGGTTGCCATTGGCATTCTATCAATTTACTGCCTCGGAAGCATCTTGGAATGGCGTGCAGTGGCACTAACTTGCAGCGTTTTTCCATTGTTCGTCCTTCTATATGTCCTTTTCTTGCCCGAATCACCCGTTTGGCTCGTCTCGAAAAACCGGGAACCGGAAGCAATGAAATCACTCACTTGGCTCAGAAACAATCCAGAAGAAGCTGAACAGGAATGCATGAGATTGCAATACCTGAAAGAGAGGAGAGTAACCCGGAAATTCTCATTGGCTAACTGCTGTCATCGTTTCTCTGAACGCTCCGTTCTCAAGCCACTCTTTATCGGAACAATGCTCTTCTTTTTCCAACAATTCTCTGGAATCTACCCCATCACCTTTTACACCACCTTGATCTTCCGCTATGCCGATCACTTTATCAACGATTACATTGAAACTGTATGTGTTGGCTTTGTCCGCATGTTCTCAACATTGATTGCCATCTTCCTGGTCAATTTCTTCAGACGTCGGACGCTCCTGATCACCAGTGGAGTCCTCATGTTTGTTGCAAACGGAGTACTGGGCAGCTACTTTTATTTGAGGAAACTTGAAGGGACGGGATTGGAAACTAATGAGAATGGGACGCTAGGGGTCGCTTCGCCCCAATTTGAGGTCACCATCAATGGAACTAGCGTCGAATGGGTTCCTCTGATTTGTCTTTTGACATTTATGGCAGCTTACTCCATCGGATTTGGTATCATTCCCTGGTTCTTAATGGCAGAATTGATGCCATCGGATATGAGAAGCGTGTCTTGTTCCATTGCATTCTCCTTTGGACAGATTTGTCTCTTTGTGGCAGTCAAGACTTTCTTGCAAATTATTGATCTCATTGATGCGGATGGGACATTTTGGGCCTATGCAGGAGTTAGCTTAGTTGGAGCTGTTTTTGTGGCCATTTTTGTTCCGGAGACTTCTAATCTTCATGATGATGAAATTGAAGATATTTTCCAGAGGCACGAAGATCCGGAGAGGCATAGTGGATTCGTTGATGACGAAACGACGGACTTTTAATTGATTCTATTTAATGCCTATCATCGTTTTCTTGTTTTAATCATGCAATTGTTGCTTTTTAATAATAAATGTTCAATTGTTATTAAATACATGAATAAATGGCTTTTATTTTGTTTCTTGAAACACTGTTGTGCCATTGGGAAACATCCATTGTTTCAATCATCACTGGAAAAAGGAGTACGGAGGCGCGAGAGTTTAAATCTGATCGAGTCAGCACAACAAATCGGCGAATCATTTTTTTTGGAAAATCAATTTTATTGAGAAAAGTAACAATTTTAGAAAAAGGTTGAAGGGTTTTCTAGTTTAGAAGAAATAAGTACTTGGTTGGAATAAATTTTCAAGGGTCACACCTTACGGTGCAGTGTTATATTAATTGGGAGGTAAGAAATGATTACTCTGTCATATCCGAGTTGGAATCAATATGGACAGAAGGCGAATGCACGGAATCTAAATGTAATTTTTTTATTTTTTAGATTGCAGATTATAAAAATGAGTGGCTCAGGAGATGCATTAGAACCGTCATTGAAAAATGTCATAGATCAAGAGTCACTACGATGGGTATTCGTTGGGGGCAAGGGTGGTGTGGGGAAAACTACTTGCAGGTAATCTCAATAACTGCTGTTTTAATCGTATTAGCTGGGACGGGGGAATTCAGAGGAAAAGCTTAAAGTTACATTAAGCTAGCGCTTAGGTATCATTCAGGCTGGAAATAGTTGCTAATGAAGAGTGCGAAAAATGGGACTGGAAAGCGGATTTTTCATGTGGTTTACAGTTGCAGCCTGGCTGTTCAGCTGGCGAAGGTTCGTGAATCTGTACTGATCATATCGACGGATCCTGCTCACAATATTTCTGATGCCTTTGATCAAAAGTTTAGTAAGGTCCCAACGAAAGTGAAAGGATTTGATAATTTGTTTGCTATGGTGAGTTAAGAACATGTATCAACGTATCTGTGTCTGTAAGGATTGAAGCATTGGAAGAGATGTTCATTTTGTTTGACTGTAGGAAATTGATCCTAATATTGGTTACAACGAACTTCCCGACGAGTATTTCGAGGACCAAGAAGGAATGGCCATCCGGATGACGAAAAATGTGATGCAGGAAGTTTTGAATGCCTTTCCGGGTATTGATGAAGCCATGAGTTATGCAGAAGTTATGAAGTAAGGGACAGTGTGTGATTAATAAGAGGATTAATCATTGAAGCTGATTTTTCACTAGTATGTTTTTTCAATGATTTTAGATTGGTCAAGGGTATGAATTTCTCTGTGGTCGTCTTTGATACGGCTCCAACTGGTCACACGCTTCGGTTGTTAAGTTTCCCAAAGGTTGTGGAGAAAGGACTTGGGAAGTTGCTGCAACTCAAGAATTCCTTCGGTCCATTCATCCAACAGATTGGATCTCTTCTGCAGATGGACTTTAATGCTGAGAGTTTGGCTTCAAAATTAGATGAAATTTTGCCTATTATTCGACAAGTTAACGAGCAGTTCCGCGATCCTGTAAGTGTCAAAGTTCTGAAGTAGTCTGCGTGGCGAACTGAAATAATTCATTGGCTAATGTTTTTTTCCCGCAGGATCAGACAACTTTTATTTGCGTGTGTATAGCTGAATTTTTGTCCGTATTTGAGACCGAAAGGCTGGTTCAAGAGTTGACCAAGTTCAACATTGATGTGCATAACGTTGTTGTAAATCAGCTTGTCTTCCCCCCTAAAGGTGAAAAGCCTTGCAAAATATGCGCTTCAAGAATGAAGATTCAAGCAAAATACCTTGACCAGGTAAGTTGTTCTGAAACTTTTTTCATTGATTTGGAACAATCTTAAATGCTTACATTAAAAGTAATATGGAATGGTCAACAGATTGCCGATTTGTATGAAGACTTCAACGTCACAAAGTTGCCCCTGCTGGAAAGGGAAGTCCGTGGCGTGGATCAGATCAAGGAATTTTCCGAGATGATTGTTAAACCTCACGAGTTTTGATAATATTATCAATTATCAATAAGCAGCTCCAGAACTATACTCTTGAATAATTTTCGCCGCTTCGTTCTTAATGCCAAAAATTTAATTCCAGACTACCCAAGTTTGTTGGTTTCTGCAGTACAATCAGCTTTAGAATTATATCCTCATCTGTGGGCCTTGTAAAGCATAATTTAAACATTTCTCATAGGTTTGCTACTCACTACTCAGGAAGAATGTCTAATTATCGTGTCTAATGTGTTGTTATCTTGACTTCAACTGTCTACTCCAAACCATATGATTATGGTCTGGCCTTTTAGTCAGCTCTAGTACCTTTGTCTTCCGTTTGGATGCAAATAGATATAGCAAAAACTCAATTCTTTCACCTTTACATAAGCACTACTTGATCTCACAACTGATCACTCTTGTGCACAATGAACCAAAATTTCATATGTGAAAAGGTTTAATCTGTAACCATTCTTGATACATAATATCATTTTTGTAAAAATAATAATAGGAAAAAAATTATGTTAGACTATTATTATGCCGCCGGATTAAATGACATTGAGCAATACGTAGCATCTTTCGTATGCTCCCTTATCCATTTCATAAAGCGTCCCACTCTGGAATAAACTCCTGGAAAGAATGGTCTTGCACAGTCTTGGCCAAAGGAGACTATCCCAATTTGATCATAAATAGGCGAATTTCCTTTCCTTTTTGCAAACAAAGGTCCTCCGCTATCCCCCTTGCATGAATCCTTCTTTGGCAGTCCAGCACACATCATCAGACCAGTAATCTTGATTTTTACTTTGGAGTAATGTGCAGCACAATCAAGGTTGGATACCACTTGAACCTGCAGATAGGACACAATGTTTACTTTTTAGTCTCTACACAGTCCGTTGCCATGACAGGTAGGTAACTTACATTGACATTCCTCAACTGATTCACGGGGTTTGTCTTGTCACTCAAGGAACCCCATCCAGCCACAACAGCAGATCGTCCTACATGGGGAGCTCCGCCTTGTCCAAGGCAAATGGGCATTACAGTATCGGTAAAGGTCACTGGAGCGGCCAGTCTGAGCAGGGCAACATCATAATTTAGCGTTTTTCTCTGAAACTGTGGATGTGACTTCACTGCAGAGATTTTAACATGGGTGAAGGATGCATTAGTATGGATTAAATTTGTTCCCAAATAAATCCTGAAATTGTCCAGCCCGGTCTTGACCAAATCTTGCACACAGTGAGCTGCAGTAAGGACATACAAATTGTTGATCAAGCTCCCCCCACAGAACTGTTTTGGCGTTGGTCCACCCACCTGTGAAGACACAATCTGTTTAGTACACAGTGTCTCCGTTCGTAATAATCACAGCATAATTATTTAATATCAATGAGCTTTACATAAACAAGGGCAGCCATAAATGGCCATGAATGGTCATCCGCCACTGTTCCACCCACAATCTTCCCCGCATTCGAGCGCTTAAACCCGCATTGGCAATTAACCACGTCCTTTGATCTGAAATGTTTAAACCTTCCCATTTCATCAATTTTTTATAATTTAAGGGTCACAATAAACCAAGTAGTTTCCGCATAAGTTGAAACTTACGGGTCAGAAGAGTTGGTTCCATGCTTGTCTATGTCCTCCTCATATGTACCAGCCTCCTCATAATAATAATCACTCGTTTGATTCTCCTCCTCCAGCGTCTCATTCTCCCTAATCTTTTCGATTGAGTCAATACTCCTAGCAAAATTTGCCCAGTCGTAACTATTTCCAGCAAAAATTTCCCTACAGAAGGCAACTGACAGGATGAATCCAATGGGGAGCAAACTTTTTCTCATCTTAGACAGATTTCAACAACTTTGCCTGCACTAACCGCTGCTGCACTTGCTAAATCTATAATGTAAAGGTTGCAAAGTACAACGTAGACACTTCAGAGGCGACGTCGATGGTAGTAATTGTAATTATTAGCATACAAACTACTCTGTAAAGAATCTTTCTACTGAAGTCGTAATGTCACTCACACTGAAGTAAAATGTCATGCGCTCCGGACTAAATCCATAAATGAATTGCAAAGTAATCGATTTAAAATTGCTAAATAGCAACAATTGTTAGGACTGGGTGAAGGTGAAACTGAAGGTAAAGGTTGTGGATGGATGAATATGTACAGGATTGGGTAGCTACGGACATGAGAGACAAGACAAATGCATTTTATTTCAACAGTCCTGTTCATTTGTAGACGGTAGCGAAAGCTAGTAATTTTAACGTTAAACAAATACTGAATCACCAGGAAGATATTTTGATAATAAGCAGATAAACTGTCGTATTATTGGATTGACATTGTTAAAAGTCAGTCCTCATTGTCATGCAACAGGATCTCGCATGCAGCAAACACAAAGACGGATATACACTTTTCCCGTGAGTTATATTTATTGTACTAAAGGGACTAGAAAAGTAAATAAATTTTGTCTCATTTAAACCTGAAATTACGTTACCTTTCACCTATAGAACTTGTCTATCTGAAGGACCGGCCGAATCAATTGTCATGGCAATGTCATCATCTTCATCTTCCGTTGGTGAGAATGATACTCCATGGTCATCTCGACTTGCCAACCGTTCTGGAGATGGGATGCTTATGCGACTATAATTCCGTTCCAGAACTCTCTGGAGAAACTTGCGTTTGTACCAGGGAACAGCTTTCAACTGTGTTTTCTTCTCCTCTATCATCCTAGCCGCCTCGCGATTATTTCTCAAATTTTGTAGCGATTTTGATGCCAAATAGCTGGAGACAAATATAGTTCTGTTCGTTATGCTACTCAGTTCTTTCAAGTTGCCCTCAATGGTATTCAAGTGGGTCAACACAGTGCGGCAAATGGGAGCATCAAAGGTTGGCAGATTCTCTGTGCAACTGATTAACATACAGGAGCCGCAAACTCCTGAGATGACTAAAGCCGCAAAATCTTTATCATGGTGGATCTGAAGTTGCGTAATGGATTCAAACATGTGTTCAACGATTCGACGCAAAAATTTCTTGATCTTCACTCCAGAACTTGCTTTGTGACTGCTGTAGATAGCTGCCAAACTGGTTTTCCCAATTTCAAATGCACTTTCAATCTCTGGAATGAATTTAACCAGCTGTTCAATGTTGTCGTTCCTAGAGCCATCTTTCTCTTCGAGGTTCTTCTGGTTTTGCGGAGAGGCCTGAAGGATTTGTCTCAATTCGGAATAAATATCGGAAGCGATGAGAAGAGCCCGGAATACATGAGAAAGGACTCGACTGATTTGCAGAACAATGCCAGCAAATGTGTTGAGGCCTTGTAATTTCAGGTTGGATTTTTTCAGCGTTTTTGAATATCGACCATACTTGCCTTCCATGTACTCTTGAACGACATTTCCAATCTGTTGGGATGCAATTTGAAGATGATACTTTGATGCGGAAAGACGTGCTGAAGTAGCAAGGACGCTTCGATCAATTATGTCCAGGAGTTGATGTGGCGTTAGAATGATTGCTTTTGAGCGGTCTGCAGTGGAGGACACGAGGGTGCTAATTTTCCTTGTATTTCCAATGTATTGCAAGTTGAACTCGTAGTCTTTGCACATTATAGTCTGAACAAGGAATCCTGGAACTGATGAAGTGGTAACCGTCACGTGGAAAGGTTTTTTGTCAAAGTCGGTGCAATAATTCCAGTTTGGATGGTCGCTACGAATGGATTCAGAAATGTATTTACGAAAAACGATACATCTTGAGAAACATTCAAAATGATTACCAGTACTCCTGGGCGTCGACAGCTTCTTCTGTTTGTTCCATGATTACCACCTCCGTAGCATCATCTTTAGACTCCATCTTTCCGTCTTGATCCTCAGAACTGATGACCTTGCATGGGCTACTGGCTGACGATGAGACCGAGTCCTCTGATTCAGTTTTCTTGTTATCCGTCGGGGATAGATAGTTCTTAATAGATTTTGCCGCAGCCTCGAACAAGTCAGCTGCTTTTGCCAATGCGTCCCTTTCACTCTCAACATCAATAAAGTTTTGAAACAATTTCAGATCAGTAACTAGTTTTGAGGAGGTTGGATCATCCAGCGAGTCTTTGAAAAGCGTGTTCATTAAAATCATGCAAGTCTCAGCTGCTGCAAACAATGAAATTTTCATGTCTTGGTCATCAGAAGTACTGGAGAGAACGTCATTCTTCTCTACTGCATTTTCCTCCTTTACTGCTTTCAGGTCGCTATCGTCCTGCGCGAAGGGCGGCTCAAGTGACAGAGAACGTTCGTGGGCATCCTGCTCAACCTGAACTTCCTCTGTCAATGTTTCTCTTGATGTTTCGAATGGAGATGAACAAGCACTGATCATTGTTAAAATATCATTATGCACTTGAGTCCACTGCTGAGTGCTGCTACTTGCTTTCGAAGGGCCCTGCGAAGTCTTGGAAGATGCAGTGGCCAAGCTATTTTTGGGAACTGATGTGCTGGACTGGACAGCTGGTTTCTTTGATCCTTTACTAAAACGCAGGGGCACCTTTGCATTGTTGTTTCTTGAACTTCCGTCATGATTTGCGTTCTTCTGTCGCTGTCTCTTATTGTTGTTCGATGAAGTAGACTTTTTAGTAACGCTGGTATGAGACATTGATTTTCGAACGGATGTATTGCTCCGAGCTGAACTCTGACTGCTGTCATTTCCATTTTTCGAGTTACCAGCTGAATCTGGTGGCTGAACGTACACGTATCCAAACAAGGTTTTTCGGATGTTCATGGCTCGTCCTATGGATTGAAACTTTTAGCTTCAGTAATATTGAGAATTGAGTTTAGTAGTACTAAATCTAGGCATGTACTAGTATGTAGGCTTACGCTGTGCAGCAGTTTGTACGTTTAGAGCGTGTTGAATGAGCTTGAATTCAGCGTCTGAGACATAAATCTCTTTGAAGGTCGCCTTCGGATCAGCCTTCCGGGCGATTTCGCATAAATATGGCGAGACGGCTCGACATGAACGTCGTCGGTGAGCTTCATAAACTCTGAAATAAGCAAAAAGTTGACCGTCAATCACTTGTATGAATACATATGAGTATTGAGTATTCAAATAGCTTTGAAATTTTTACTGAATTCTGTGCTTCGCAGGTGACCTGGACCGTCCGCCGGTGGGCGCACTGGTCGAGCTGGGACTTCCATGAAGACTACTTTGTACCTTTGTATTCGGTGGATCTTCAACCAACTTGAGACCAATTTCATCGGAATTTAATCTCTCAGCCAAAGTCTTTGTTTTACCTTCAGAATGATCGCTTGTGTCGGATCGTATGGATGACGTTTTTGACGGCGCCGTTTTGGCTACTGAAGTCTTCATGCTGGACTTCCTTGTTGAATACATCTGGAATTTTCTACAGCTGACACAGGCTTGAATGAACTGGAGTCTGGAGTTACGGCAAAAACTAATCTACGGCCTATCTGAAGTGCCAGAAACTTCTTGGTTACCTAAAATTTCTCTCTACTGAACATACTTTATACTAAAAGTCTTGTTACGTTTTGTCTACAATCAGTGATTATTTCCAAAAGAAATACATCATTATAATGGTAACATTTCATCACCATCATCACAATTCCGCTTCAAACTGCTGGGACTTCTAGTTCTAGTTTCTAGTTAGTAAGTCAAGTCATTAAATTATTGATACTGTTATTATTTTTTCCAATGATCGTACTATACTGAAATTATTACGGTTTTAAATAATAATGATGATGCTCATTTATTTTTCGTTTTCTTCTGCCATGGCAGCACAAAGTTGTGAAGCCTATCGTTTCATAACGTTTTGTGCCTACAGGGGCTGCGTCTATCCGCGACTCCATGATTAGTGCGTCATAAAGTCGTGCACAGTGCCAGCAGCTGGACAGACTTTGGATGAAGAGGGATCGAGGAATCATTCAAGTTGGAACGTGCAAGAACTCTCTCCGGAATTTATTGGCTCTTGATATTAGAAAAGAATATTTGTCAGTAGTCGGGTGGAAGAACTGAAAATGTGTGACTGGGAAGAAGACAACGGCAAAATGCGGAAAAAGGAGGCTACTGCCAGCGACGAAGAAATAGACGACAGCGATCTGCATAGCATTCCTGGAATACCCGGAGAGATTGACTCGGATGTAGAATCAGCATTTAGTGAAAACTCTTCTCTTTCTGTGGAATCACCTCATGTCGCGGAAGCTCCCGAGAAAAAGTGGCCTGAAGAATGGAGTTTTCTAAGTAAGTTTACATACGTTTTGCTTCGACTTATTCGAATTCCAGTTATTGTATTGTTGTTAAAAATTCGGGTGATGATCACCAGACTGGAAGGATGACTCGGAACATTGCAGTATATGCACTATGACTAAATTTTTTGTTGCTATCTTTACTGACAGATGGATGCCCAAAGGGAAAAAATCGCTCTTCAGTAGATGGTGACGATGTTGATACCATTGTGAGCCCTAACTGGAATTTCAAGTCTGAAGTGTACAACGGAATTCCGGAAGAGAGATCAAGGGCTGATTCAAATAAAGTTAATGGAGAGCGTGGTGCTTCAAGGAGCTTGGGGAATCATCTCTATCAAATCCCTGTGTTGAAGGAAACTGAAGGCAACAAAGAGGTTCCTGTAGTTATGAAGGAAGCAGTGGTCAAAGATGATGACGATTGGGAGGAAGGTCCAGGGAATACTACTGGTATCGTCACGGGAGCAGCAAAAAATGGTGATGACGGTTGGGAGGATGACTTCGTGACTAAAGTTGATAAACCAGTGGATGATGGCTGGATTGACGATGATGCAGTTAGTCAAAGTCAGTCCAAAAAAGAAAATAGTTCGTCTAATAGAAATGAAAACTGGAACGACTGGGAACCTGAGCAAGCAAGTGCAGCCGTAAGTGGAAACCAGTCCAAATTTAGAAAAAATGGTCATTTCGACAGACAGACGCCGAGAAATTCACGGGGTGGATTCGAATCAAGCCGTGGTCGCAGCAATATTAACAGAGATTTTCACAAGAATGGTAATAATGGTTACCGCAAGAATGGAGACGGAAATGCAAGACCCTCCCCCAGTCAAGCAAATAATAACGCTGAGGATGATGCATGGGATGAGATAAACGATGGGAAGCAGCAAACGGTACGTAAAAGATGTTTGGATAAAACATCTTTAAAAAAAGCTGGGATACAAGTAATATAACATGTATGGTATTAAAACTTGTACAGGATGCCAATTCGAGATCTTCGTCCCACCAGAACAACTCCAGAGGAGGGCGCCGTGATTACAACAACAATTCCCGAGGTCGCACTGGATCTGGTGGTAAGTATGAAATATTTAATGAAAGTCTAGTTCAGTGACTGTGGAGTTCTGACGTCTTTAAACCTATTGTGTATTTAGATCGCAAATTTGGAAATGGGAACAGAGGAAGTCGCTCTGGCTCAAGAATGTCCAACGGAAGTTATAAGAACGGTACAAAATCTGAAAATGGAGATTGGGGAAGCGATACAGGTGGAAGTGAGACATCCAAAAGAAGTTCCAGGCCTCAGAAATTTCCTTTCGTTCCGGAACCCTTACCAGAGGGTGATGAGCTTTTTATTGAACGTGATGAGTGTTACGAGGGAGTTGGTGACCATTTCGATGAATTGGACGAAGTTAAAGTCTCGGTAAGTGATACTTTTCTGAAAATATAACTGTGTGAATCTAGGTTTAAGCATTGTACTTATGCTACAGACTTAATAAGTTTTTTGGTAATATTAGGCTACCGACAATTATGAGGGTTTGTCTCCCTTCAGTACGTTTGATGCAATGAACCTTCCACCAGTAGTGTTAGCAAACGTAAAGCGTCTATTGTACAAAAAACCGACACCAGTTCAGAAGTATGCATCCTCTGTGATTGAAGCTCAGAAGGATCTAATGGCTTGTGCTCAAAATGGAACTGGGAAAACGGTAAGCTATCTAAAGCTTGGGTGCTGGTGCGAGTATTGATTTTTTGTGTAATGCGATGGTCAATTTTGAAATAATTGCCATGTCTTTGTTTTCAGGCTGGATTTCTGCTCCCTATACTGAAAGGCATTCTGTCAGATTCGAGAATTTCAAGGAAACGCGGAGTTGACAAGTCCGTTCCCTCGTGTTTGATTTTATCTCCAACTCGGGAACTGGCGATACAGATAGCCAAAGAAGCCCACATGTATGGTAAAGGAGCAGATATTACCACAATTTGCATCTACGGAGGAACATGTGTAGTCAATATGGAGTCTCGGCTTCGTGTAAGTCAAGTCTGTAGCTGGGGATTAAGTAGTGTTCTCAAAATTAGTAGCAAAGTTGACTAATATAATTTTGTTTATTTCCAGAGCGGCTGTCATATACTCGTAGCAACACCAGGGCGACTAATGCAGGCTATTCGAGACGGCCTAGTAGAGTTAAACAAGGTTAAATACTTTGTTTTGGATGAAGCAGATCGTATGCTTGACATGGGCTTCATGGAGATTGTGAATAAAATTGTGGAATGTCTGCCCCCTAAAGTAAGTTCGTCTACTGGTAAATGATGTCAAATTAAATGAAGTCCAGTAACAGATCATTCTCGGCTGTTTTTGCAGGAAGAGCGAGTATCTGCCATGTTCAGTGCTACCTTCCCCGAAGAAATTCAAGAAGCAGCGAAAGCTTATTTGCGGGAATATGTATTCGTTATTATTGGAATATTAGGAAGCGCTACGACAGAGATTACGCAAGAATTTCTTGAAGTCTCTCGGGAGGAAAAAACGGAAACCTTGATTAAACTTCTGAAGGAAGAAAATCCCACAGAGAAAGCCATAGTTTTTTGTGCTACGAGAATTGGAACGGATTTCTTGGCGTCAATCCTGTCAAAGAATGAAATTTCTGCCACTTGCATTCATGGTGACAGGCTTCAGATTCAGCGGGAACAAGCCTTGAGAGAATTCACAAAAGACCAGCGTCGGGTTTTGGTTGCTACTGCAGTAGCCGCCCGTGGCCTGGGTAAGCAGTGCGATTTTGTTTCATTCACTCGAAATTAAGTACTTCTTCTGTAATGTATGTATGTAATCTGTTGTTTATAGATATCCCAAAGGTCTCTTTGGTAATAAACTTTGACTTGCCATCTGACATTGATGAATATGTCCACCGGATCGGTAGAACTGGGCGCATTGGACATGAGGGCCGTTCAATCAGCTTTTACGATCGCAATGAAGACTCTCATTTGGTTCCACACTTAATCAAAATTTTAGAATATGCTCACCAGATTATCCCGGACTTTCTTGAAGCAGATGGAGTCGCTGTCTCAGGTTCTGTCCATAATGAAGTGACAGGCGAAAAAGATGCGGTAAGTAAGGAATTCAGAGGCTTGTATCTATTTTGCGGATGTGGCTTATGATATGTGTTAATGATTTTGCTGTTTAGGGAGAAGATGAACTTACTGTGGAGGTTGTGGAAGAGTGGGACGGGGAAATTGATGATGAAATGTGGCAGTAGAAGATTTGCATTTGTATGCCAAGATAAAACGCGAAAGAGCATGTGATTTTTCATGCAAACGCAGTATGTTTGTATATATAATCGGGAGGTTCTTCTCATTTCCTGTATGCTTAATGAATTGCAAAAGATTGTTTACAAAATAGGCGGTGGTAGAAGAACCTTTTGGGTTAACTGAATCCAGGTGCTATGATGAAATAATAGTTCTAGAAATTTTTCTTTGCAGTATTAGACTGTCTGTTTGCAATTAAGACCGGTCAGCCGGCTGGAAGTTTTGATGAATATATTTGTATTTTGTGAATTTTCATTAAATTCTTATTTGTATTCACGAGGTCTATTATTCACTGATTTATCATCACCCACTATCAGTTAGTGGGCTGGGCTCTATTATTTACTGATTACGTACGTTTGATGTATTAACCTTTAGCTGAGCCAAAACTTAGCAGTATGTTTACGCTGGATATTGAAAAGTTACAAAGGACGCTTGCTGAAACTGAAAGTTGTGTAGCTTTACTGCAAAAGCACCAACTGGATTACACATTAACCTCAGCCAAAGGTTCTAGACTAGACTTATGGTGTGAGCGTAGGGCGACCTTGAGAGGGGAGAGTTTTTGCTGTCGCTTGCAGCTGGATAAATCTATCATAGGGGGGCAGGACGTGAGTTACTTTATATGCTTTATCAAAACTTGAACTTCGTACCTCACACAAGTGTTTATAGAATCATGAGAGTATTGATGCAAGTTTACATGGATAGCTCTTTAGGTTTGTTATTTTGAGTGCGCTGACGAGTCAACATCACTTGATTTTTGGACAGTAGAAATGGCTTCACTTACTAAAGGTATCGAAAATTCATTTTACATGCAAGAGGAGTTTATAAAATTTGTTGTACGATTAAAAATAATTTTTCAGGAATATTCATCGTTGCGGCCAAACGAACACCGTTCGGTACGTTTGGAGGGAAACTAGCTGACAAGTCGGCAATTGACTTGGCTGAAGTTGCTTCAAAAGCTGCGCTGGCAAGTGCCAATATCGACCCTAAGATTGTTGATTCAGTCGTTGTCGGCAATGTCATCAGCGTAAGTAGCACATTTTATATATTTATTGAAATTTGTTTTGCATCAAATCAATTTAACAACCTCCTTTGATTAAAATAGTCTTCCTCAACTGATGGTCCCTACATTTCACGACATCTTCTGCTCCGGGTAGGAATTCCAATTGACAAGACTGCACTCACAGTGAACAGACTTTGTGGTTCCGGCTTCCAAGCTATTGTCAACGGAGCTCATGTAATTATTATTTCAAAATAATGTTTATTCCTAAGGTACGATTGAAGTGAGTCGGTCATTCTATACATGAGAATTATTGCCAAAATAGGATATTACGTTCGGAGACTCGAAGGTAGTATTGACTGCCGGTACTGAAAGCATGAGCCAAGCTCCATTTTATGCAAGAAATATTCGGTTCGGGACGAGGTTGGGCCAAGAATTGAAGGTTATTTTAACGTTTGAGATAAATGTATAAAAATGAAGACTTGACTGATGACTGATGGTTTTGTTATGTAGCTGGAAGACCATCTTTGGACTTCTTCTCTGGATTCCCACTGTAAAACTACTATGGGCCAAACAGCAGAGAATCTTGCAGAAAAATACAGCATCAGCCGGGCTGAAGCTGATGCTTTTGCCCTTCAGTCACAACAGAGATGGAAAAATGCTCAGGATAATGGATACTTCAACGCTGAAATAGCACCTGTCACCGTCAAAGTCAAGAGGCAAGACGTTGAGGTCTCCGTTGATGAGCATCCGCGCCCACAAAGTACTCCTGAGGCTTTAGCTAAACTACCTTCGGTGTTTAAGAAAAATGGAGCAGTCACAGCAGCAAACGCATCTGTAACTCAACTTTCGTTATAATTACATTACTGTCATCGTGTAGCTCACTCTTATAACATACTTTGTATCTTTCATAGGGGATCAACGACGGTGCTGGCGCCGTTATCTTAGCGAGCGAGCAAGCCTTGAAAGACTACAATTTGACACCATTAGCTCGATTGGTTGGCTATGGTATCGCAGGAGTTGAGCCTACCATAATGGGTATCGGACCTGTTCCAGCCATTCAAAAGGTTCTGAAGCTATCTAACCTGTCACTGAATAACATCGACCTCATTGAGGTATTTTAATGTTTATAATTTAAAAAAAATATTTTAGTTATTATTCATTTCTTCAACGTCCCCAGATTTTCCAGTTTGTATACTGACACTGTTGTTTATTTTTAGATCAATGAAGCTTTTGCTCCTCAAACAGTCGCCTGCCAAAAAGAACTGGAAATAGACCCTGCCAAACTTAATGTCAATGGTGGAGCCATTGCCATCGGTCATCCTTTGGGAGCTTCCGGTTCACGTATCACGTCTCACCTTGTCCATGAACTTCATCGACGTAATGCAAAACTCGCCATTGGTTCAGCCTGTATTGGCGGTGGACAAGGGATTGCCCTTTTGCTTGAACGAGTGTAAAGTTGCGTAACAGACTCATGTCTTTCGAAAAACATCCCATGACAAATTTCACATGATCATCATTCGCTGAATAAAAGCGCGTTGACAAGGTTAGTAGTAGTTTTTTTTTCTGAAGTATCCGTCCATCCATGGGAAAAACAATTCGTATACTGCGTGCTTACTATAATCATAATTAAGGTATCCGTAGGAACGACTGAGGTTTGGGATTGAATATCATTTATTAAAGTAACTCATACTGGAATCGTATGCACCACCAAGAGAAAACTGTGCGACTGCCTTAGCCGCCGTAACCTACTACCAGTATAAAAATGGCATTGCAAATCACTTATGCTTTGAGCATTTTACAAAAAATGAAGAGTAGGCAACTGGTGAGTAACATTGTAATCGAGAGAGCCTGAAATACAGATCGAATCCGTGTTTAACATCGTCATGGTTACTCACAGTCATGTCCACCTCCTTTGTTCTTCGAGAGAGCATTTCCGTCCGTTTTCCGTTAATAATTTAAAAAGTAGAAGAAGAGCATTCCGAGCAAGAAGCAAAGAAGATGCGGGATGTAGTCAAAGTACGTAATGTTGAATTTCTTCCAGTGATTGAGCAAGAAGCTTAAAAAGTTGATCTTCAAATCAGAGTACGGTGGGTACCGGAAAACACCCAGTTTGTCGGCCAAAAAACTGTAGTCCCGGTAAATGACGGACCTTTCATGGCTGAAAGTCTCATAAGTATATTTTCCATGATATTTTCCCATCCCTGATTCACCCGCTCCACCAAATGGCAATTCATCAACTAAAAATTCGGAAAAAAGAAGGCCTCTTTAGTATCATCCAAGAGCTGATTATACATCTGTCCCTCCATGATTCTTTACTTACTGGCAAACTGAACAATAGTTTCGTTGACAGCCACAGTTCCAGAATCAACATTACGTTCAAAGATTTGTTGAATTTCTTTGTCGTTGGAAAAGATGTAGAGACAGAGTGGAGTGGCTCCTCTGAAAGCATACACAAATACAGGCATAATATACAAACAAACCATGGAAACACAACAAGATCTCTGAGAATGTTAAGGCCATGACAGTGCTGACTCACCGGCTATTGATAAATTTAATAGCTTCTATGGGAGACTCACAACGAACAATGGCCAGAATGGGTCCAAAAATTTCATCCTGCATCACTGGATCCGTCGGCTTGACATCCACTGGAACGTAAACATAAAGCTATAGTTAATTATCTTCTCATTACCCACGTGCCGTGGCATTGAAATCGAGTATGAAGAAGTGTTGACTTTCTAATTATAAACAACTGTCGCCTGAGGCGACAAGACTCCCAGGAATTCATTGTTGGAAATTCTATTCACCTAAAACGGTAGGCTCAATCCATAAATCATCTTCGTCATGTCCACCGCCAACAGCTACCCGTCCACTGTTACTCAGATATGCCTTGAGTCGATTGAAGTGATGTTTGTTGATGACCCGGGAGAAATCTAGCTGACTTTGCCAATTGTCCCCGTACCATACTTTCATTGCTATTTTGATCTCGCGTATAAGTTTGTCTTCCACTTCTTTACTGCACAGAATGTAATCCGGTGCGACACACGTCTACAGCATTAAAATAATCCGAATTTAAATTGCATTCATAATGATGACGCTCCCTTCGTAAGGTATATGCAAGCTTACCTGTCCCATATTCATGCATTTGCCCCAAATTATACGTTGAGCAGCCATGGCAAAGTCGACAGTATTGTCCATGTACACCGGGCTTTTGCCTCCAAGTTCAAGCGTAGTTGGGGTCAAGTGTTTAGCAGCGGCCATATGGATCTTACGTCCGGTGCCAATTGATCCCGTGAAGAAAATATAATCAAACTTTTCCTTGAGCAGCTCTTCAGTTTCAGATGGGCCACCTGGACGGAATCAAAATTTAGAAAGTGCCTACTGCTTCCGTTTCAGTACCAGAAAGTCAATAATAAAAGCAGGTAATCGTCTCACCTTGGACAACTTGATAGCACTCATTATCCAAATACTTAGGAATCAATTTGGCAATAGTTGCACAAGTATGTTGACTGATTTCTGAAGGCTTAATAATCACGCAGTTCCCTGCAGCAATAGCTCCACAAACCGGTACAAGTGTCAATTGGAAAGGATAGTTCCAGGGCCCGATAACCAAAACAACACCGTATGGGACCTTCTCAACTTTTCCTTTATCTGCGAATGTCAACCAGTTCTTGCGGAGCCATTTTGCCCGGCTGTATTCACCCATATTCTTCAGTGTCTCCCGGACATCATAGATCATGTAAGCCACTTCGTACAGGTAGCCTTCCAGTCTGCTCTTTCTCATGTCCTTTCTCAAAGCTTGCAAAATCTCGTCAATATTTTCCTCATACATTCGCAAAAGCTGTTTGAGCTGTTTGATACGAAAGTTAACATCTTTGGTCCTTCCTGTAGAATACGCAGCTCGAGCAATGGCCACAGCCTGTATAGAAAGTCAAATGACATGATCATAGCATTCATTTTCTTTGTAGCATTTCAACACCTTGGTCACCTTGTTTTTCAAGTCTAATATTCAATTAGTGTCAATTGCACCCTCCTAAATGTTGCCCTTTTCCCTTATTTCCCAACTATTTCAAAATATCCCCTAATAATTGGAACTGAAATGTACCCAAAGTGTAGCAGAAGTTGTCTTCAAATTGTCTCAAACTAAATCTTCACTTCCAAGGTCATGCATTTGTTCCAAAGTTCAACATATTTCGTCATTTACTGCCTGTCATAATCACCATGCTGGTTAAAAGAAAAAAAGAGACCTTGGAGCTACGCTCGGTGATCTCTGAGCTACCTACCACCGTTTAGAACACCGCCATTTTCATCCAGTCGCAAGACTTTGCATGATTCATGCAAAGTCTTGTATGATTGGAACGGTGTTTGGAAGTACGGGGAACTAAATGACAGCTAAAATTACACTAAGGACTGAAACTCGCATGGAAAATGTTAGCTGATTAAGAATGCGGAAGGAACCTACCTCAGCTCCACCGATCTTCTGATGTTTGTTCATTGTGAACAGATGAACTTTGGATTTTGACACACGTGGTTTACACCGGCAAATTAGTGTCCAAACTTTGTAGAATTATTTCACCACGAAAATGTCATTCGCTGGGAAGAAGGATAACGGTGAGAATTAGTTATGATGGGAAGGAAAGCTGCCGTATTGTTGCGAGTGAACCAGCCAGTCCCTGTCATCAAGAGCTCGAGCACTGGACGACTACGCAAGTTAGTGGTTCGTATGGCTTCAAGTGCTGCTGGTATATAGCTCTTGTTATTCTTCTCTTCTGAACCTACTACACTACATTATGGTCCACCATTTGGCTTCTCATAGTTTCAGCATTCCCCATAGCAGCCGTATCTTCAAAGTCAGTTGTCTTACTTGCTGTTAGCAAAATGTTCTGTAGGAACTTGTGCGGTTTGGCTGCAAGAAAAAAGGAATGTAATATATAAGCATACAAGATCACCAAGTACAATAATTATTTAGTACGATTGCACTTTTTTCCCTATGCTTCACTTAATTTCCCCTATCTCTGCCTCTACGTACATATGAGGCATATAAGAGTGCATCTGGTCATTAAGTTTGTTTACAATTTCATGGGTTTTGGCGATTCATATGGAAGAACCTGCAAGATAGCTGTGTTTTTCAAGTAAAGGCAAGGGGCGAGAATTGGGTCCTCCTCGAGAGAGATAAAAAACAAGTTTTTCGACATCCCTCTCTCTGTTGTTATTACATTGGCAAAGTTTTTAGGAGGCTGCAAGCCATACATGTATCCTGATTGCCACATACTTGCTAGCGAGAAAGAAAAAGATGAAGAAAATCAGCTTGCAAGAAACTGTACATATTATTTTGCTCTCTGAAATTCCCTTCATCCTCTTCTTCATCTTGTCTGTGTCACGAACAATTTTATGAGTGCGTCTATGTTATTACGCATATGTAGTATATAGTGGTAACTACATCTTGGAAGGGTAAACTGACTCACTAAGTTAGGTTAGACCCATGTGAAACAATGGAGTTGCTGTTGAGTGTGTAAGTAATATTAAGATAGAAGGGAGCAAAGCATTGGTTTTCACAGGAAAACTTAGTCATCTTGAACAAGGAAGCTTTTTGGTAACATTATGTTATGCTTTGCTTTCCTCTGACCCTAATAACGCACAGAGAGATGCAATCATGCAATATGAGTGAGTAACATTAACACATGTAATCTGCAGCTATTATGCTGGAAGGGCTACTGCCGGCTACTGCTGCACTTTGCTTCATCCTACACGCAGCACATACTTTTACAAAGGTGTCCAACTTTATTGAAAATCGAAATACAGTGGAAACTCGCTATAGTGGACCTGCGAACAGTGGTTCACTTGCTATAGAGGGGCCTTGCTTTGGTCCCCAGCATGCAAATATACTGTGTGGTACCCTTCACTAAACGGTTTCTCTTTGTAGTGGCCCAAATTTGGCTGTCCCTTGAAAAGCGCTATAGCGAGTTTTCACTGGACAATATTAACCCAATAACCTTCTTATCAAAAATAAATGCAAGAGGAAACAAATGTAACGGTAAGCTCATTGAGGCAAGGGAAAGGTCAAAAGAATATGATTGGAAATTGAATAATTTTCAGTCATCATCAATCGAATAACGGGAAGGAAAAAAGCTAGTTTATGTTCCTCGGGCAACTTTGTGAGAGTAATTTAAGGCTTAAATTTGTCGTAGTCACGCCAAAATGAGCTCATGGAGCATATGAGTGGCGGTGGGACAGGTAAATGTTCAATGTAACCTTATTAAACAAAAGTGAGGCTTTTCTTGTAATCCAGACTAAATCGCCTCCCTTTCATTTTCTCTGGTTGTAGCTGCTATTGATAGAAGAAGCACAGTTCTGATTCAGGCCAAAACAACAAAGCCTGATTCATTCTCCTACCCAGTATGACATTATGTCACATGCAAGCTATAAAACATGGGATTTCAGACGCTGGAGAATTCATTCCTACGGATAGGAAGGGGAAATTTACCTGTTTTATGACATTTGATTATCCGTGGCTAACTTCACAGAAAAACAAATGAGTAGCAAGGATACCACAAAGCGAATCAGTGATGGAATTAGCAAAAACTTGCAGTTGATAGCATTTTTAAGTTATTTGCATCTTGGGTTGCATCGCAAATCCGTACAGAACTGAAGCCTTCAATTACTAAGCACCGGCGTACATAATCTTGCTGAACGTCTCTTAAGAGATTCTGTTACCATTTTCAACATTGGACAGCAAATTGCTGTTACTGTAACACCAATTTTGCAAAGTCTCGAGACAAGGTATACGTAAGATATGCCTTCGTGTTGCACGCTTACCTGCCTAATAATCCTTGTGCTCCCATCCACACCTTATATAATTGAGAATGTACACTACGTCTCCTCAGCGGCATGCCTTTGAGGTAATTTGAGACGGAAAGGAATCGCTAAGAAGGTATGCTGTGAGGTCTGCCAACAGATGAATTCTTTCCTTCAGGAAACTACACTATAAGACATCAGAAAAAAGTAAAATAAAATTCCAAAACAATCACCTGTCGATTTCCTTATAACTCCATGAACAACTGTTGGCACTGACATCTAAACGCACTTTAAAAATCCTGCAGTTTTTACACTGGCAGCTTTATTGCTCTCCGTTTAAAGCCTCCTTTCAGACTGAGCTATAAAGGATTGACGCTGGGTACTTTTCATTATTATTGTATTAATTAACTCATAATCACATAATCTTCTTATGGCATTGTTTTTGTTTATGGAATAATGAAGCATAGTTTGATGCAATTTACACCCTCGTTTTATGGAAGGAAGGGGGAGACTGCAGCCGGTCTC
This sequence comes from Bourletiella hortensis, assembly GCA_034694225.1. Lineage (NCBI taxonomy): Eukaryota > Metazoa > Arthropoda > Collembola > Symphypleona > Bourletiellidae > Bourletiella > Bourletiella hortensis. Next base: position 35,909 of record JAQFYD010000005.1, on the reverse strand, counting down.
ACGCGTAATGCCATCCAAGACAAAATACTGAAAGTACACTGTCATTTGTTAAGCAAGGGATAATTTTTTAAGGCAGTCTTAATCTGTAACTCATCTCGCGTGTATAATCTGCGTTGTTTACGTGTACAAGTATGTGACACTGTGGCGAAAATTATTCAAGAAGAAGGGCGACGTCATTTTTTATACTGTTAAGCATGAGAAGATTCACACCATTATTTCTCCTTTTTCCACACTCCCTGGCAAAGTGTCTAATTAACTAGGATCATCCCAGCATTTAAATTTGACGATGATGGTATTTAAATAATGCAAAATAGAAAGACGACGGATCCTACTTAAGGAAATTCCCACAGACAGGAAGAGCCCATTTTAAGCACGAAACGTTGGCAAAGTTGCTTTAGTTACCGCAATGCAAGTCTTGCAAAAAGCTCGGTTGCCTATTGATGAACGGTTTAGAGTGTAAAAGAAGTGGAAGGCTACCACTTTTAGTGAGAAACTTATCCAGGTGCAATGTCCGTCATAATTAAGACTTAATTTCTCTATTTTTTATAATTATTTCTCATGATGCTGAAAAACATGACAGGATAAGTCTGCAGTTGACAGGCAACGCTAATAAGTTGCTCGAAGAGAAAATCCAAATGAGTTTAACAAGTCAAGACTGCATTGCATGATAAAATGTTGTCCTTTGTAGGAAACATGATGATTTCTCCAGTGAAATTTTTGGCTTGTCACTACCCCCGTTGATCTCTTGCCGTTAGTTGTAAACAATCAATAGGATTTATTGCTATAGAGCAGTCAGTGCAGTCTGTGCATCAAAGTTATGGCCCACCACGCGTCTGCTGCGTGGTAAACAGCTTAAATGTTGGGTGCGGTCGTAATCATCATAGTTAATTTATATGAGGAAACTCATTGCAATTCGAAGCTTCTTTGTCTGTATGAATTTAAGTTGGTTAATGCTCACTTTGTTGGGCAAAACGGTAGTGTATTGCGTCAACAGCGTTTTGAGTGATTATTGATTGATCCTTGAAAGCCGTAGGTGAGTGAACCCAAGAAAATGCTGCAATTCTGGCCGGATGATAGTGAAGTAAAGGAGTTCGGTATCTTCATGAAACTCATAAAAGACAACCGCCATTGGCTTCACATATGATTTATGACGCATAATTTGTGAAACAATATATTACATGAGATCTCATCTATTTTTTAGGAAACGGAGGACAGAAAAAAGTGTAATTGTTCGTGCTGAATGCAATTTGACGAGTGTACTTATTGCTTTCTCTTTGCAATGGCATTGGTACAACTTGCCCTCTGGCGCATTTCCAAAGGCTGTCCTTATGAAGAGATTACTATGACTTATCTTCATTGCATGCTCATCATTTTTCAGCATTTGAAGATTCAACGTATACGGGCGTCACTATGACTTTATTCTAAATGAAAGCAGATGAACCAAATGAAAGCTTAAATCAATAACAAGTATCAGTTGTCAATAAACAAATTTCACATTCGTTGGAAGAACTCGCCGTAAAACCACAAAGACCTGAAACAGAAGGAGAGGTGACGAAAAACATGACCTAATATGTCGGTTCATTGAGATGCTGTGTTGATTTTAGTTGAAAACAACTGCTGCAACTGGTAACCAACCAGCATCTCAACGGAAATGCAGTGCCGTCATTTCACCTTCATAATCGTGAGTAATAATATCTCCCTTACGAGCGTCATAATTTCACTGAGATGTTTGTCCCACAGAACAGGATTTGTTGAGGTAGGACAGGGATTTAGAGTTTGATTAAGTATGTGCCCGATTTCTAAAATGCACTGCTTTTGGCAATAACAAGTGAGTCTACTTAACAGCAACACACGTCTATATCACATTGAGACCATAATGTAGAACAACAGGGTTGCCCCCTCTGAGCACTGATTGGCATTTTACTTAGTTGTTTTTTAACCTACTCTTAGACTTTCAAAAACCTGATGAAGACATGAAGATTTGACGAAAACAACAAACAACAAAGTGCGCTAATTTCTTCCTCCGTCCGTCCCCGATTAAGATTTACAATTTTGACAAACTGGCCTATAGACGTCATCAGGCTAGTTTCGCAGACTTTCATGGACTTATCTTTGGTTCAGTTAAGTCTGCGTGCGTGCATATTGTTTTGAATCGCAGTCTCACGAGCAAGTTAATAGGTGTATGCTCATTAACTGCAGTCTGTTGCAAGTTGCAGTATGCAATCCATGGTCTCCGAAAAAAAATTCGTGTTTGAGGTTATCAAGTGTGAGTTTATTCACATACTATTTACATCTGACTTGTTCATGAATGACAGGCAAAAACTTTCAAAAAGCAGTGGAACAGTAAACAGTAAAGGCATTTTTCTTGCTCTCTAAGCCAATAACAAATGATTCGTGACACGCAAGAGGGTTCTCGATCCATTGTTGTGTACAAGTAGGTGAAATGAGTTAATTAACATTAAGTACTTTCTTAAGCTTATTAAGTTGCTGGGTGCACAAAATATGATGAATTACCCGTAATTAAAGGACAACTTGTGCTTCAATGTCGCCTAATAACCGTAGAAGGCGTCTCCATGAGCTGAATTCGAGTGCTATTTCTAATATATATATCACGTAACAGTAGACCGCTCCCTTAGAATAACATTGTGCTTTGGTGGACTGGTGCAGAAGCCTGGCTTAGGTCCAAGATCAACCTGTGCATTTTTGTCGGCCAATTCAATATCAAACTTTTGTAGAACGCCCGTGAAAAACAAAAAGAATTCGTTTGAGGCCACTGACTCTGCAGGGCAGCTTCGTTTTCCGGTGAAAAATGGAATGAGGTATTCATCTTTCCTTAGAGTTCCATCCGGATTGATAAATCTCTCCGGTCTGAAGCTGTCCGGATCATCCCAATGTGAAGGGTCATGATGTACATGCCGGAGGTTCCACAGAATGATAGTTCCCTTTGGGATAAAGTAACCACGGTAAGAATCAACGTCTTCCAGTGCTTTGTGCATTGCACCGAATTGTACTATAGAGGATCTGCGAAAGACTTCCATCATGGTTGCTTCCGTGTAAACCATTGTACGTTTGTCAGAGATGGAAGGTAAACGCTGACTGCCAATAATTTCATCAATTTCCTTCTGAACTTTTCGTTGAATTTCGGGGTAAATCGTCAGGAAGAGAAATGCCCATGAAATGGTTGAGCTAACGGTGTCTGAACCCGTGACAAATAGGTCAAGGATTGTGTACAACAAATTTTCCATGCCTTGTTCTTTGTAAAAACATGAAGATGGATCTGTCGTTGAATAAATTTTCGTTAGAGCAAAATCAATGAAATCCTTTTCCTTCCCGTGTTTCCTATAATTTTCAATGTGTTTATCCAAAGTGTCCCGAATAAGTTTGAGTGGACTTCCAAAGCACTTGACAGCTTTGTTCCAACCGGACAATGACGGAAATAGTTTTGCAATTTTAGGAAGGAATGTCACAAGTCCCATCATACTCTGATCTGCAACTCCTTCCTCAATAATCTTGAGGACGCGAAGCTTCTCTTCATCTTCAAGATCGAATTTTTCTCCAGCTAGAATCGCCCAAAGTCCATTCACTGATATAATGTCCGTGAAATCCTTCGTATACAACGGCTGGTTTGCTTTCTTTTGCAAATAAAGGATCAAGTCTTGCAGTTCCTCTTGAATTAGTGTTTCCATAGTTCGTCCACCGAATCCCATACTTTTTAAAGTATGCAGAGTAAAGCGACGCCATTCGTTCCATCCTTGACCCTCAAGAAATATTAGGCCCCGATTTTCTCTTAGCGGTCGAATAATTTCCAGTTGATTCCTACCTTGGAATACGTCCATTTTCCCCATCTCTTTCATTGTTGCGAGGTCGTTTACGAAGAGAACTAATTGCTCACCTAGTTTCAGCGTGAAGAGATTACCGTAGGTTTTGGAAATTTCTGTGATTTTTTCAGTTGGAGAACTTGCGAGGAATGGGAGGTAACCGACGATTGGAAAACCTCGCGGACCGGGAGGGATTTTCGGGGCTGGTTTTGCCCTCATTTTGAGATAAAGGTAACACAAGAGGAGGATCAGTGGAAGTTCAGTTAACATGTTCAATGCCGTTTAAGTTCTAAAGGATTATAACTTGTGTTTGTTAGAACATGTATTGATTCTCCTGGGTGCTTATTCCACAGATTATAACTAAAAATGGAGCTACGTTCGGATAAAGCACTTGTTTGTCCCAAGACTCATTGGGTCACTGGTTTGCTATTACTTTAAACTCTTCATCATACCACTTTATTTGCAAGTGATACTTTCCGCCCATATCCTTGTCTAAACTTAAATGTTTAGCCATGTCGTTCAAATGTATTCATCTACGCTATGGAGACCTCACCTCACAATTTATTAAAACACTCGTGCATGTAAATACTACAAAATTTCATACTTTGCTTCCTCTACGCCCTCAAAGCTTAGCTGAAGCGGGACCTCTTTACATTAGGTTGACATTTGACAACACAAAGTGTAAATTGGATAAAATTAAGACACCCTCTAAAAGGCTACAAAAGTGCTTTAGACTCCCCGACGGACGAGACAGTGGATGTATATTCAGCATCATCAGATGATGAGTCTGTATTTTCATCATCACTGCTATCATCCTCTTCACGAATGACTGAAATAGGATAGGAGAAAACTTGGTCCGAAAGATCGTCAAACACGGGTCGCTCAGTGGGGACCATTCTTCCAGCTTGAAAGTCAGCGAAACAGCAGCAGCGTAGTAGTAGAACTCCTAACGCCAATCCCCAGCCAACCAAATGGAGTGATGCGCCAATCTAACCATAAGTAATTATCTTCAATCAATATGATTCTTATGAAGAGAAAGCAAAACGCAGCATTTGAAAAGTTACCTGGAGTAGGAGGAAGTCGACATACAGATTGATTTCACTCGTATACGCCGTTGGAGCGTAAAACGGTTGGAATGGGTAATTCAGACTGTAGAGTTGAATGCAGCTAAAAGAAAAGTACAATAATTTTGGATAAGTGTTGTCCTTCAAGTGTACAGGAAGAAAAGGCGTACCTTGTTAAGTTAACAGCTTCATCCGTATAATTAAGAGCATGCTCACAGAAATAACTGAGTCCACCCACAGTGTAGGCTAAGATGACACAGGAAAAGACAAAGAAAGTCAATGTTACGGGGATGGCCGGGACAACGATCATCCAGGATATGTTTATCCTGTAAGAAATCATATATACAATTTATTTTCTCACCATCTTCTTCGCCACCATAATTCCCTACTTTTTGAATACTAAAATTATACGTTACCTGGACTGCAATTCCCCTACATTGCTACACTGCAAAAACAGCGCCCCTAAAATTACTGACACACAGGCACCTGCCATGGTTCCATATTCACAGACGTCACAATCACTACCCCTTCCCCACCGTGTGACTTTGATGTCATAAGTATGAATGTTGCTTAGATTTGCCCATTTAAAAAAATTTATTTCACTGAATAGAACGCACTCGTCGCCAAAACCGTTTGTAATCTTTCCCATAGTAATGCAAGTAATGAAACTGGAAATGGCACAAAGGGAAAAGGATATGATTTGTAATGTTCGCCACCATTTTGACACAGTTCTGGCCGGTCTGTGAACGACAATTATTCCTGTAGAATATTTTCGTTGTCTTTCTTGATAATTTTGTGCTTCCATGGATGAACGATACGGAGTTTTGGAAGTTTTTAGATAATTCGTAGATTTTGCAGTGCTGGACGTTTGCGCGCTTCGCTATGTCATGTGGATTTCTATAGGAGAGGAAGAGTAAACATTTGGTGATAAGAATAACAATAATTTGGCTAATAATCTTATCGGTGTATTTGCTGAAGTAAACAAATAAATGTTGGGCCCCAGAAAGCATACGGGAACGTGTGTCTCAAGGCTTCTCCTTTGCTTGTAGCAACGTTTATTCGTTACTCTGAACCGTTTCTATGCAACCTTCACGACCGTTGTAGCTTCCGCAAGGAAATAATGTTCATGGGCTATGTCCATCACCAGGGTACCATCAACCCGTCCTTCACTCTTCTCCGACTTCCAACCTTGCCGGAGGAACTAAGGGCTGATAATGATTGATGTTAAGCATTTTAATTGAAAATCATGATCCTAAACAAATAGCATATGCAAAATTCTGTAAAACCATGTTGACATGAACAGTTGGCCACCCGATGATCATTGCATTACAATCATACAGCAATCTTTTCTACACGTGTCTTTCAGTTAGAAACATGGATGCTATGAGTTTTACTGATGATTGACATCCTGTAAAGTAAACATGGAGATGTGTAACTTAAGTGGTAATCTAAATTTAACACAAAAACCAACTCTGTAGATCCGCAGGTTCCAAAGCGTTCAGAGCACCCGTAGTACTGAGGTGGCATAAAATCATGAAGACATTTCGGGAATCAACTCGCCCATTTTTTCTAATAGCCTGCCTAATTGGGATCCTTCCCATGGTTTGGACGACACTCCTGTCCCACCAACGGTGTCGGCTAATTAGAAGACATTCACGTGTAATATCCACCATCATGGCGATTTTCACGACGTCCATATCATTCCCAGTTATCATTGGGATTGATTGTACCGTTGCCTTCTCCAAGAAATTTATTGAATATAGTCAAAGCGCCGGGACACGCTTAATTGCCTTTATTATCTATCTCGCGGTTAGCATGTCAGTCACTATGGTCATCTTCATCATTGCTGCATTTAAATCCAAGAGTATAGCGAGCTTCATAGAAGAGACATCCGCTTACGACTTGAAGTTCAAGCTAGAAAATTGGACCAAGCTAATCACATTGAAGTTTGTAATCTTATTGTTATCCTGGTGTGTCAACCTTGGGGCTGAGATTCATGCAAATTTGCAAGTGCTTAGTTTTGTAGATGGGGGAATGGATCCTGGGAAGTGTTTTGCAGTTATCCAATTTGGGAAATTCACTTGGGATGAAATTGTGTTCATTATAGTGCCACATCATTTACTTAAACTGGGATATTTCATGGTGATTGCGTCAATTGGAATCTTTACGGATGCCATTTGTGACCGGTTGCATGCAGTGAGGATGGTATGGCTCGAGAGTGTCGAGCAGTTGACTTTAGGCTACGATGGACCGGGAAAAATCGTTGAGAGCAATGGTCAGAATGAGTTGATTGTTGCCATCGAGAAATCTAAATTTCAAGAGTTAATGGACAAACTGTGTTGTCTAAGAAAACTCCATAATTTGATGGAACGTTGCCTGGGCTTGATTTTATTCGTCATTACTTGTTCACTGGTAGTGCAATGTGTCATGATTATCTACTTGAATGCAGTTTTCTTCTTCCGATTGCAAAATACCTGGGCTTGGGGGCTGCTGCTCAAATTTTTTCCGCTAATTTGCACCGGCACTTTGGCAATTATCAAGTTGCTCTTCCTGGTTCAGTGCGGACATCGTCTGGAAAGCACGGTACGTTCATTTGGATCTGTGTCATGGAAACTGCGGCCCTTGAATTGAAACAAATGTCATGGGAATTTCAGGTCAAGGAGCTTCAAGATGCAATCAATTACACGGATACCCTCTCGCTACCTCAAGAGACTGATTACAAAGAAATGCGACGCTTTCAGATGACCGCAAACCGAACTAAGTTTCAGTTGACCGGACTCGGTTGCTTCGTCATGAACAGGCAGCTCCTTAGCTCCGTAATAATTCTTTAAGTTCTTGCTTAAAGCAGAATGACTTCATAGAGATAATAATGGGGAATCGATACTTGTATTTCGTAGATTGTGACGCCCGTCCTGACGTTTGTCATGGTAATAGCCCAGTTCGGCATGATTGACAACACGCAAACCAAGCCAGCGCAGTGACGTGAGGAGCTTACATAACGCTTCCAGTGTGCCCTTGACGACCCATTTATTTTTATGGAATTAATTAGCAGAAAGCTTTACTTGTGTAGCAAAGAAAACATGTTCGTAAACAGTAGGTCAACATTGACTGTGATCAACAAGCCTCCATTAATCCAACTAGAATTTTATTTGACAAGGGCGGGGCTATGAAACCGTCGCCACACTATTAGCGTGTAGCGCTTTTATTTAGGTCAGAAGCTGTCTTCCGCCTGCCTATCCTGGACGTTTTTGCTACTGCCATAAGAGAACAGCAATGGCGAAATTCCGGGATACTGTGAAACCACTATTTTTCATTGGTTACCTACTGGGGTCCTTACCGCATCCTTCATTCATACTGGAAATTTTTGGAAACCGATTTTCCAAGGCAAGACTGGCAAAACTAGCTGTGGCCTATTCAGCCTTACTCTACAGCATATTAATAACCCTTTCAGCGGAATGTTCAGTTGCTTTTGGGAGAAGTATTGGAGTCTCAACTGTGATCAACTTGAAAGGAGTTAACTTGATGGCATTCCGAATCTATATTAACTTTAATATACACTACGTAGTTATCACTTTCGTGCTGGGAATCATTAACGCAGGGAGGATCAGCCGTCTGGTCAAAAGTATTGCTGAATATGATGACCGATTTAGACATGTAAACGTCACGAGCGTTGTCACTCCTGGATTCATCACGCTTCTGCTGGTGTCAGTATTCGTAGTCCTCCTGGAAATGTACAGAACTCATTCGACAATGCTGTTTAATTGGGACAAGAATGCTCCACCATGCCTGGCTATGTCCGTGCTACCTCAGCTCGACTTTTCGTTACGGTTGATGCTAACGGTTGTCATTCCTCATATGGTATTTAAAAGTGGAGTGTTCATTATTCTGGCGTCGATAGGAGTACTGGCTGATGCGCTGAGTGATCGTATTGCAAGCATAACTAGGGACGTTGAAACAAGGTTACCAATGTTGGCAGAATCATCCAGCAGAGAGGTATATGTCGTAGCTAGTTCCTTCAGGAATAATAATGGTTATGCTGATGAAAGGGAAGCTGGGAGAGTAGTTTGCGACTGCAGCTTGAGAGTTGCAAAGTTGAAAAGTCTGGAGAAACAAATGCGACAATGTGTTGGTCCCATCTTAATGGTAGTCTTGCCAATGAAAATTGTGGAGCTGGTTACGGCAGTGTATCTGGCAGCAACGTTGTTCTTCACAATGGCGGAGAGCTCCCAATACACGCCACTTTCTGCTGCGTTAACGATTCCAACCTCGGCAGCTTGTGTCATTCTCTTCTTTCTTTCTGAATCGGGCGAGAAGTTGTTGGACGCGGTAAGTAATACATCTAAACGCGAACGTTGAAATCTGAATTTCTGGAAAAACAATACTTTCGGTCCTTTAGGGAAGGGAACTCCGAGAAACGATACATTCAGTCGACCTGCAACAAATAGCTGGAGAAGATGTGCGACAACAGATCCTGCAGTTGCAATCGCAAGTGAGCAATACGAAGTTCGAGCTTTCCGCATGCAACTTCTTCGATGTCAATAGAAAATTCCTGGCATCAGTAAGTTCACTATTATTTATGACTAAAACTTTTAAACTAAACACAATATAACCAGTTATTTCCTCAACAGATCGTCGCCCCACTCCTGACGTTCGTTGCAGTCCTCGTGCAATTCAAGATGTCCGATCACATGGAATAAAACCCATAGACCATGTTACTTACGACAGTGTCATTTACTAATTCATTGAGCTTTTCCTCCTCCTAATACAGCCAGTACGTATTGTTGTACTCTTGTATAAAAAATGAGTTACTTTAGACGAGCTAGTCCGAGAAATCTTGCCAGTCTGCTAGTTCGTCACCTGTTTTGAATAATCAGATGGTCAGAAGTACAACAAGCAACCAACCAAATGTGTCACTATTCCAGCAATTAATTGTCCTCCACCAGCTAACAGCACTATGTAGCTTTAGTCATTGAAATTAATAGAAGTTAAAGGCGTTGAATATTCAGATGAAGTCGACGAGAAAAATGCGTCACCTTCTTTTGACTTCTTCCTTGGAGGCGTAGGTGGTTCTAGACGTTCAGCTCTGACATGGAAGTCCGCGTGTGTTGCGCAACGAACTATGAGTACAACCAGTCCGAGAATCCAGCCGATTAGACCAATGACAGAGAATGCCTAAAATATAAAATCATAAAATATTAAACTGTAACGAAAAAACTAGTCATAATCGACCATGATATTCGTACCTGAGCACCCGCTATGTTCGCTCCTAGGTTATCCTTTGCATTCTCCACCGTTGCTGAGAATAAATCCTGGCAGCTGTGCCCAAAATATTAATTGTACGCGATATTAAAACTGGTGTGACATACGGCAATCAACTGCAAATAATCGCATACCTCTCTGGAATTGATTTCTCATTGGCTGGATGGATATTCCGACAGAATAGTTCGAATCCTTGATAGACGTAGGCCACATGAACACAGGCGATTATCACAAAAATTGTGTTAAAGAAGAATGCGATTGGCACCATTCGCCAAGGTTGAGGTAGACTAAAATCAAACAAAATTCCTATGAAAAATCTTTAATTATCACTTACTTTCGACATCATTTTTATGACTTACTTCCTCGTAGAATCCCCACCCCTGCCGCACATGGCAAAGAAAGTAGCCAAAAAAGCCGCGGATGTCATGGAAGCGACGGCAAAAAATTGACAAAAGTCACAATCGCTCATATCTCCCCACCGCGTCACGTCAAAATTATCAAAGGTAATCAAACGTGTCCCATTATCGGGCACGACTGTTATCAGCGTTGCATTCCAAATGCATCGATATCCAAACATATACACAACATCACCCATGGATTTGGCACATAGGATTCCACCCACCATTACTATCAAGTAGGCAAGAATTTGAGCATTTTTCCAACAATGTGACACCTCTTTGTCCCTCTTCTCCACCAAGTAAATCCGCCATTTTTCCGGTGGTCGCGTCCTTTTCTTTTTCTTCTCCCGTTCTTCCAACTCCTCTTCGTCCCTCACTAATTTTGTTATCGACTTGGTCGACATATTCGCCGGTCGGGGTTTCTCAAATAAAAATGTGTCGAACTCCGTTGTGACGGTGAGGAACAGCCGCTCACGAGTGAGCAGAGAACTTTAGAAAAAACAGTCTAAGAAGATGTCCATTGAGCAATAATAACAATAATAATAATTACGAGCAATAGAATGCAGAAGCTGAACCGCTGAACCTTTACATGAATACTGACTCAGCTAAGAATAGCTAAAACTGGAAAAAGAGCAGAGACTCATACTTTTCTACTATTCTTTCCTTGTTAAGACACTCTCTGATAGCAAGGACTTTGAACGTATAAAAGTTGTTCTGTCAGATAAGGAAGATGATTAAGAGTAATTCTTTTTACACTGCCTTGCTACCAGCTGGATTAAACAGTACTGCTCTATAGCAACCACAAATGCTAAGGAAACTTTACATCTGTTGCTCAATATTCAGAGGCGTTTTATTCCAAGTCATGTATTATATAAGCATTACGGAATCTCACGTATGCATGGAACATTTATTATTGTATGAATACCGGCTTCATGCACGCAACACTGACTGAGCCTTCTGCCACATGTTGTCGACTATCTCAGCAGTTTTTAAAAGTCTGGACTTTAAATCAACTTGAACTTATTTTCTGACACATTTGACCCTGTTTGTTTTGCTACGAAGACTGGCAGCAAGACGATCTGGCATTTCCTTCTGAAAATGCCAATTGTTCCGAGTTTCTGAGACTATGCAGAGGAGCACTGGTTGTGCAGTAGCCATTTTCGGCCTTCGCCATGGCAAAACACAAGCTCTAACCTGCGGCTTTAACTTGATTACAGTACACTTGCTATCTCTCAACGAGTTCGCTTAATTTTGCGGTCTGTGTGTAGATTTGTAATTCAAACCACGCAAAGCAATCCCCATGGGTGCTCAAACAAACAAAAAATACACAGACTACTGTAACAAGATCCAACGACTTGGTTGACACTTTAATGTATTGATGTTGTGTACCCTCTCTCTCTCTCTCTGCAAATCTATTTTTAGTTTGATGTAGCAAAGTAATGTAAAACGATCCCGAAGAATGCTATGATGATGCTATTTTTCTTACTGCTATCACATTTTATTGCACAGAGTAACTTTCATTGTAAATCAAACCCTATTGAGCCGCTTGGGACTCTGTTGCTTACCCTACACTACTGCTCACTAACCTTTTGCACTATACATGTATAAACGATTTCCTGCGTTTACTCAATTCAGTTGACTCTAATTCAGTTTCATCCTGAGCACTCCATTGGTAACACAGATGATGAGCTGATGCTCAACTGCATAATGAATCTAACTGTCAGGCGATGCTTGTGCCATGTGAATTGTTGTGAGCTTGTACAGATGTTTGTGGCTTGTGTTAACAATGAGGTCATAAGCTGCTGAAATCATGGAACCTGGCTGCTGCAATACAGCTATTCTCTGTTTGGCTTACTCACTAACCTGTTAGGAGTACTTTCATAATTGTTTGTCCACGTGTGCTAATTATAACCTCAGGTCATGTTACTTTCCTTGGTCCACCCACCAAGCAACCAATGCAATCAAACACATTCTTACGGCAGATGTCCACAATTTGGATTAGACGTAGTTTTCATTTAGTTTTGCATCCGCAGAACAGAAACGATGATTTTGTCCTTTGGAAAGCACTGAACAATGAAATTGAATAGGACTCCATTTGTTTGTATTGTAAGCTAAAGTATGCGACGGTGAGAAAGAATCAGCTGCGATGATGTTGTGTGAGGCCGAAGAAGACAAGGCAGGCACACAACACACAGGAAGGAGCGATGGCAGTGTTGTTACACATTGCGGATAAAGATGATGGAGCAAAGTTGGACCCTCTAGTCCGCAAACAGGGCTAATGATCCCTGATTTTCATAACTATCTTCCTCTTCTGACTGACAACTAATTTGCATAAATTTCACAAGATTGAACACACGCAAGTTTGAACGTGTAAATTTTTTACTGGGATTCTTGTTTGTGCACCTTACCTGTGCTCTTGCATTGTTATCAAACGAGTAAATAGAAAACTTACTATTGGTGAGTTTTACGTAAGATTGGAGAAGAATTTTATGAACGGGTGGAATGCAGACAATATCAGACGCATCGAGAAGGTAATATGCATTAAATTTGCGGGGGTGGATAAGATAATCAGGCATTATGATGGAATTACAATTGTCAGTTAAAAGGCATATGATATGGGCCAGTGCCAGTGTACAACATTGTCTCCCCGGGTCTGTGATCTGGATGACGATTTATTGTAATTGAAACGGATTGTTCTAATGTTATTCTGAACTTAATTGCTGTTTCAGGACCTATTGACACAAGGGTTGTAAAATGGGCCGGTCAGCAGCCCTTGAGTTTCCATGCGATCAGGTTTTACATGGCTGATATGAACTGAAAACGAGAGGGATTTAAGACAGATTAGTATTTATAAAAATGTTCACCACTGCAAACCAGGTGTTGGGGAGCAGGACTTCAGCCCGAAATAACGGTGTTGTCCAGAACTTGATGAGGAGAGAGGTATTTACTTAGATGTTGCATAGTTTAATTGTTGATCGTAGCTTTGATAATGTGTTTTTTGGGGTGTAGGTATGTGGGGTCAAGTTGAGTAAGCGGAACCCCTTCGGAAGTGTATATCCTGATAGATTGCGGATGTCTGTGGAGCAGATCATTCCTCAGTATGCTCTGGAGGCAGGGTAAAGTCTGATTTGATTTAATCAAGTTAACAAGGATAGGTGATTAAATGTATTATGAGAAAGAAGTTCATGTTTTGGATTTGTGTTTAGGAATGTATTCATGGGATGGACAGCATGTGGCCGATACTTAATGTCCTATACTGCTCGACCTAGTGAAAATTTTGGAATATCATGGGGAGAGCTAACGTTCATTTATCGACTGCATTTTTGGTTGTTCTGTCCGTACAAGCCGGTACGGAAAGTGACTTCAGTACTGCTATTTGATAATAACGGTGTTTGTGATAACAATTTGCTCATTGAGATCTCTCAGTGGAAGACAGATGATCAAAAGATCTTGATCACAGGCCATAGGTACTTGTTCCCTATCATTTGACTTGTTTACTTGGGTGCAGTGAGGCTAAGTTTGGACTAAGTTTTTCTTGATTAATTTCCAGTGCCAATCCAGACGGAGATCCATTACATACTCAGTTTTTTGCAACGATTGCAACCATTCCGCCTACACAGTTTTGCGCTGATTGCCGATACGTGCCTGATGAAGAACAGGATGAAGGTACAGTGGGAGGTTTCATGAGCGATCATTACTATTTCGGAAAAGTTCTGTCTAACATAGGTGTATTTTTACACAGACGGTAGTGAGTGTTTCAACATTCTCCAGCCTTGTCTTCAGCACGGCCTCACTATGCATCTGACGTTTGACCATGTATCTCCCTTTCCTGAATTCAACGCAAATATCCAACTCTGCTGTCAAAACTCGGTTGTATTCAACACGGGTAATGTTATACACACGTTGTCATACAAGATTCTGCCACCGTCTCAGACAAACGTCAGCACCACTGGAGCAGGGTCATCTCCCAGAAATGATATTACTCCTTTGCTACAACAGACTCCCTGTCTGGTTCCATTTCTTCGCTGTGATTTGTGGTTCAAGTCAAATGTGGCTATGACAACGATTATTTCGAAAGGGCCTATACGTGATGATACTAAATATGATATGGATCGGAACAAGAAACCTTTAGATCCTCAGGAAGAGGAGATTAACGTTCTATCTTTAAACGCTCAAGAAGCCTTTCTGACTACTCTTGTTGCGAATGAGGAAGCAGTGAAAGCCAGAGAAGTTGTAGAACTTGCGACACAAATGAACAAAGTTAATACTCTTCGTCGGTTTTCGCAAAGTTCTCAAGAATCTGTAACCGAAATGTCCCCTACGGGCTTTTTAAATACCTCCAAATCTCACGCAGCATTCGGATTAGTTCCTGGTTCATCGAATGAAAAGACTGTTGAAGGAGCGTTGCCGGCGAGTACTAAATCTGCGTTGAGGTTACCAGAGTCGCCACGTAAAAGCAAACTGATGTTGCCACCTCAGGAACGCAAGTTCTTCAAGCGAAGAATTTCTGCATCATCGCCGTCAACATCAACAAGTCCTACAAAACCTGAAGTTGTATCCAGGTTTGAGCCACCCAAAAGTCCCAGCGGTGTTTCGGCCTACGACGTATTTGACATTTCTGGGGAAGAAACCTTGCAAGAGAGGAGCTTTAGTTCATTCCGGAAAAGAAGATTAGCGGACAAGAAATATGAATTTAGTGAAGCAGATTTATCGACAGAGAATATTATTCCCTTGAAATTATGCCGGAAAAGGAAGTTATCTCGTGGGAATAATCCAGCTTCATTTGGCAGTGGTAGTTCTAACCCGCTTGGAAGTCCCCGTAGCCCGAGATTCGATGTCGGAATTGGCAGTGAAAGCCCCAGGCATTTGTATGACAGCATAGGGCACCCTAGATCACCCCGCGGTAACTTGTACGTAATGTCTCCTGTAATGTCACCGAATAGTGAACTTGATGTACTGCGACCCATCAATAACAATTTGAACAATACAATGGTTAAGCCCCCCAGTTTTTCACCGAAAGATGAACCTGTGGACATTGAACTGGAAAAGTTTCTCAGTGAGTATTATGGTAGTGAACATGCACGTTCGAGAAGCAGCACTCCAAAGCGAACAATTCCAGCAGATGAAAAGAACTGCTCTAAACATCCTTATGCGAGATCAGCTATGAGTGTCACGGTCAATTGCATTGCAAAAGTACTTCGTAGTTATATTCAGAGGGATGATGACAACGTATCCGTCATTACGGACATTGAGGATGATTGCACCGTGGGGCATCCTTTTCCTGTTGCATTACCACTTGATGTGCATGGAATGGGCTATCAGCAGCTAAACATGATTAGTAATGCCAAAGCGGAGAAGTCTCCAGTGCCTGTAGTTCAGATTTTGCAGAGGACTCTGGACATTGAAGTTCTGTGCAATGAAATTGCTGGAATTATCTGCCATTCGGCTGAGAAGTATTATTGGTCTTTCTGTGACTATGATGCTGCGATTGTAGATGTGAGTACATCATTGTGTGTGACTTAAAACTGAAAGAACGAATATGCTTATAAATTTGATTTGTCCCGTAGGTTTGTCCGGAGAAGGGGACCGTAACGGCCATTGTTTACGTGTTAGTTCAAGCTGCAAATTTAAAGGGACCAGGGCGTTGTGTAGATAAGTAAGTTCTTAGAAAAAATTGCAGTCATTCGGTTTATAGAAAAAAGTCCGTATTGATGAAAACAGTTTGTAATTCATATTAATTCACTTATTCTCAGAAACTTGCCCCCACAAGGTTGCCAGGATGTGCCTCAAAAGTATGAAGCTGTATATTCCTTTGCATGGGAACCATCTCAGGAACATTGTCGTATACTCTACATGGGAGATTTGCGAGAGATTTCAGTTGTAAAAGATCCATGGAACCCTACGAAACATATCGGAAAACTTTTGAAGACTAGTAAAATAACTCACAGAGAAGATATTAAAGTTCTTTCCAATTCGCTTGCTGTCCATGATTGTAAGTCACACCTTATCCTGAGTCTGTTATTAACCTTTGCCCGAATTGAAGTAATGCTCTGAATTTTGAATTTTTTTCCAGTCTTGTCCGTGGAAGAGCTGACTGACTCAATGGGAATGATTACGATCTACTTTAAGGATGATCCTCAAAAGACTGAACGTCGCTCTTTGTTCAGCAACGAATCTTCAAGATCAAGGCTAACAGCAGCAGCAGCCGCGTCTACAACTGACGATAGTAGCAGTAGTGATGACGAAGACTGACAGGGTTACAACTTATTACTTTCCCGAGACCCATTAAAATATAATTACATCCTCAGACTGTACCTTAAGTGACTCCAGTGTTGACGGCGTGAAAAAAAATCTACGCATTTTTGTTACGTTCTAACAATTCTAGCTTTAAAAAACTATAGTAGTAAATTATCTATGGACTGTATTTTTGCGGTCCCAAATACGCTTACGCCTTTTATTATTATTAATTAAATATTTGGAACGACTGCTAGCTGTCTTTAAGTAATTACACATCCACGCCTGTACTGGATGTTAAGAAGGGCAATTATTATTTGCCTTATCAAAAGAATGTACTGTTTGTACTACAATTCTCTAAGCTACCTGTGTGAGTAGCAATAATTAATTATAACAGTTTTTCTTCTGTTACTATTTATTTGTTTAGCTCTGTATTAGCTATTATAAAGCAGAAATTAAGTGAGCGCATGTAAGAGAGGTACATGTAAAGAATGCAATAATAAAGCTCCCAAAGAGGTACACGATACACCCAAGGCACTTTAAAGCTTAGGAGCTCTAAGCTTTAACATATCTTGCGGTACACCTGTGCCACTCTTTGGTAAAATGGCTAATTAACGTTATCGCCGAATCAATCGCAGATTGTGATTATAATCTAAGTTCTATAAATTTCAATCAAGTTCTGCTATAGGTCCTTATAGGTTTCCCTGGAACTGGTATGGAGGTCTGGAGTGACCCTGAACACAAGTGGCCTACGTGATGGAAAGAAGCTCGAGTGACCCTGACTCCCTTTTTGCGTACATTGAGGCGTGCTAAATTCTGCGCGTCAACGTATGTGCAATGAGCGGTAAATCAGGAATGGCCATTTCAGAGCCCTTGAAAATCACGGAGATTGGCGGAGATAGTGCAGGAAAACGCAAATCTTGATAGCAACAACAACGCTGGCTTGGCAGAAAACACAATTAGAAATATTATTTTGCAAAATTGTGAGAATGGAAGGGAAGTGACTTACATTGGAAACTAATAGAATGAAAGAGTAAAATATTGTGAAAGGGGACATGAGGTGTGTGGAGTTGAGGACGACGATGGAGAAGAAGAGGTTTAATAATAATCCAGTCGTTTAAAATATTATGGTTGTTGTGGAAATGGTGGAGGATCTAACAGGGCCACCTGTCCGGTGGCTGGACGGAGATGAAATTTCAGTGGATGAAAGGGAAGAGTTCTATGGCGGTGACCCAACGATGGACGATATGTCAGACTGGTCCGCTGGCGTCCCGCCGACTCTCTTTTTCCAGCGCCTTAACTCCGAAGAAGTAATTTATCAGAGTAATAAGAAAAAATGCAAATTTCTAGGAAAATACATCATGGGTGACCTGCTGGGTGAAGGGAGCTATGGAAAAGTAAAGGAAGTCCTTGATTCTGAAACTCTAGTCCGAAGGTAGGTATAAATAAATGACCTGAGTCTTGTGGGAATACGTTGAGACAGAATGCAAGAACGATATTGGGAAAGATCTGTATACTTATTTGTAATTGATTGATAACGTTTTCAGAGCGGTGAAAATTTTGAAGAGACGAAAATTACGAAGGATTCCAAATGGAGAGATAAACGTTAAGCGAGAAATTTCCCTTCTTAAGCGGCTCTCTCATCCAAATGTGATCAAGTTAATTGAAGTGATTCACAACGAGGAGAAGCAGAAAATGTACCTCATTCTTGATTACTGTCTAGGCAGTTTGCAAGATCTACTTGAAGTCTCTCCGTCGAAAAAATTTCCTGTCTGGCAGGCTCATGGGTAAGCATTTTTAAACCAAAGATTCTGCTTTTCAATCAGGTGGGATTGTTTGTTTAAATGCTGTTTACTCTACTTGCAGATACTTTGTCCAGTTACTTGAGGGCCTGTGTTATTTACATAGTCAGGGAATTGTCCATAAGGATATAAAGCCGGGAAACTTACTTGTTACTTTGGATGACAAGGTGAAGATAACCGACTTTGGCGTTGCAGAGGTGAGTATTACTGGTAATCTTGAGCTGAAGAAGGCCATATGAAGCAAGGGCGTACTTATGATAATCAACTGTCTTTTTCGCAGGCTATCAATACTTTTAGTCCAGATGATACGTGCCATACTTCGCAGGGTTCACCCGTGTTTCAGCCTCCCGAAGTGGCTAATGGTGACAGCTTTTCAGGTTACAAATTAGACGTTTGGAGCTCTGGGGTCACGTTGTAAGTGTTTAGCTGGAATCAAATGTGGTTTTATAAAGGACGTTGAAATTGCAGTTAACGTGTCGTTTATGTAAAGGTACAACATGACCACGGGGAAGTATCCATTTGAAGGCGATACAGTTTTTTTGTTATTTGAAAATATTGCAAAAGGGGAATTTACTATACCGGAAGATGTAGACCCTCTGCTGGCAGATTTAATTCGTGGAATGCTACAGCTCGACCCCTGTCAACGATTCTCTGTTCACCATATAGTTGAACACATGTATGTTGTCTTCGTCAAAATTAGTTTTTCTTTTAAATCCTGTGTATTGTCATTGTTTTCATGTCTCATGTCGTAAGTGCAGTTTACCCTGAAGTTCTGATCAACTGTTTGTTTCATAGGTGGGTCAAGAAAACTCATTATGTGGACCTTCGTGAGAAAGTATGTGTTCCACCTGAACGACGTAAAATAAGTGTGTTACCGTATATCGAAGAATATCTGAAAGGGTCCGATGAAGACTTGAGTGATGATGGAGCAGAAGTTTACCAGACATGCAAACAAGCCGACTTGGCGTTCCTTCGCTTTGGTAATACTTGAATTGTATCAGTCATATCAATGTTCTAGTCGCTACATGCTGGTCCACCTTTCCTTGCTTTGTAAATATTATGCTTTCTCGTTTCTTTTCGTCTTCTTTCTCCTCGCCAAATAAAGTCGCAGTTCCTCTAGTCTCTGTGTACATTCTTTTTTGTAAGTATGATAAGATATGTGGTAATATCCTAATTGATTTTAGAATCTGGAAATCGGAGCAGTGCTTCAAATATCATGTCCATGGGAGGCTCAACGAAAGATCCCCTGCATGCAATGTTCAGCAATCCAAGCCACATCACAGCCAGTGCTTCTGGAGGTCATTATTATCAACAGTACAGTACAATTCCTTCGAATGGAACTCGCCATCAGAATTATGCGGAGTCTGATGATGGGATTTACATGACGTCCTCAGATCCTCCGCAGAGTGTTAGTAATAAGAGTAATAATAATAATCATCATCATAATCAAGACGTTGCCCACCGAGAACCATCGTGGCGTAAGCCGTTTCATTGTGCTAGAAAAATGTCTTTTTGCCGTCAGACCTGAAACTTGAATTTCAATAATAATAATGTGACCATTTCATTTAACTTTTTCTTGTGCTTCCCTAACCCACAGTCGTCTTTTAATTTAGCCGGTCTTGGATTAATGTTTTTCTTAATCTTCCTGTGCTACTGTTGTACTTGAGTTAACTAATTCTAAACGTATCAGGGAACCGAAACATTATGCCAGTATGTAATAATTAATAAGTTTGCTTTTAGTTAAGAATAATACAGTCGGTGACGTAGTAAGATTAATTATGAATGCAGGAGGGGCAGCTGTTATGATGCATAAATAAGTTATCTTTTTCATGTTAAAATTAGGATATCTTATTGTAGCACTACTTAAAAAAGCTCTGCCTTAGCTTAGATTTGCCTCTTAGCTTTTCGTAGTACAGTTAAGCTTACATGTGTTGTATAGGTGTTGACTATAATTCAGTGGCCATGCCTAACTAATATTTTACGTGGCAGTTTAAACAGAATTAACATCTCTTCCGATAGTGCTAATTTACTCACTGTGTGGCCACAGTGGAATGGATTAACCTTTAGATTCCATTGTCGAGAAGGTGCTAATAATCCTTAGATTGAGTGTAATATGTAAGCGGTTTAACTCGAATGAGAACTACTGGACTGATCGCAAACTATAAGTGAGCTTCTTCATTCTGTATCCATGTAGACATGTTAAATAAAAGAGGCAAAACAAGAGCGATTCTCTGTACTGAAATAATAGTTAACGTGGGTAATAACAATGCTAACTGCAAGGGCATGAGCGCAGATTTCCCACACTCTAATATATATTGCCATTCCTATCTAACTATTTAGTTAATTGTCGCTATAGCTCTTGTTTTTTAAAGGTCTGCTGTCATTGCCGATTCAGGGTTAATGATTTGATTTCACTATTAACTGTCGTTACTTCGGACGGTTGCCACTTTGGCTCCTTACTGTATAAACCTTTTAGAAAAATTTCTTGTAACTTCTTAATTTCTTCTAATCTTCATGCTTTACAAAAGCAAGTAAGCCAGCGAAGGCGCTTTCTCTGTACGCTCGTCATTTCCATGAATGAGTTTTTCCTTAATCCAGGTAATAACAGTTACGATTGCAGCGTTTAATAATGATGGTTATGATGGTGGTGGTTTCCGTGATTTGAAAATATTGCTCGTCGCATCTTTGACTTTAACGCGGACGCATGTATGATGACGACGTGATATTACTCCATAGTTCTTATCACAGTGGGGTTGTAGTTGACGCTTATGAAAAATTTCCACAGAATATGAATAATTATTATGAACTGTGAACAGTTAAAAATTGTCATGCTGCATGATGTTTTAAACAAAAATAGAATAAGGGACTTGATGCCGCTTGCGGCAGCTTCCATTTATAATTGAAAATATAATATTATAATTATTATAATCCGTATATGTAAACAACACTCATACGAAAACGCTTGTTCATGTGTTTCTGTATAGTGTATAATTTTTACTGCGTCACTTTGATGTACAATAACGGTTGATTTACTTGATCCTAAAAGTTATACTAATGTTATTATATATAAGAATGGCAACAAAATCCGGTTGTTTGGTAAATTCGGTATAGGAAGACATGAAGGACGTGACTATGATTGCTAAAAATGCGTCCCGCATGTAGTAAAACGCCTCCATCACATTAGCCCTGCGCTCTTATCACGGAGCGCAGCTATATTTAAAGTGTTCCACATGAAGCAATTTATGTGCAAATTATTGTAAATTAGTAATAGTAAACGCTATAACGCTCCGCTATACATTAAATGTATCTCTATCTTCTATAAAGGACTATTTCCACGGTGGTGTCATGTCTCTCAGAGTGGACCTGAATAAGCTTGAATGTTCTAATAACTATAGTGATTAATGATGATGACAGTAACTTGATTGATCATTATTATGGTATTATCAAGTTAGACTTAAATAATAATAATAAGTACCGTTATTTTCAACAAATGTAAGGATAAAAAAAATTCGAATGAAAAAGTGATACACTGGTTGCGGAAATGCATTTTCTGTCGTTTCTGGGGGAACCCATTATACCGTCTTTAGGCTACTCGATTTTAAGGCAAAAGTAAGAGAAAGGTAATGCAATTATTAGAATCATAATGTCAACATAAATGACCTGTGTTGAGATTAATGTAAGACAGAGCAACTGTGCAACTAATAAATTAAATGAATGAATCGAAAAGCTCTTCAACGAAGTCTTTGGGCCAGATGTGCTATTTACTGCTTCATAATTCATACACATTACGACAGGATGCTTCAAGGTTTCTGAAGGTGGAAGTCAAAACTAAAGCATGTAATGGAACTAATCAGTAGCTATAAGTTTTTGTAATAAAAATCGAAGTGATTTGAACTGGTTCCAGGTTCCATACAGGAAAGCAACGTTCAGTGGTTCATCTTGGAACTTGAAGCGCAACAGATTAATGGCTAGACGACGGGTTATGATGTGCTAAGACAAACACCTGTAGCTTTACTACTGTAATACCAGACGCTTCACTTTCAAGGGTCCGTAGAACATGTCTTGAACCATGACGACCGTCTTTTCCTGTTGGAATTCTGCGTTCATAATTAATAGTTAGATCATGGAACACCGTGTTGTATGGCCGGGGCTGTTATATAATACTAACTTACTGAGGAGCTGGCCCAGTTCGTGACTAGCCCGAAGTTTGCTAGTGGTTACGGGAGGGAATACCTGTTGGAATATTTTGAACTGCTCATCCCAATCCTCAGGACTTGCTGGTTGTAGAGGCCCCAACTTATTGTTAAGTAGATTCTCAAGCGTATTTTCGTCTGATGACTGACAACGAAGAGGAGAATGAATGGCTTCTCCAACAACCACAGCCGATTCCATATGAGTACTTTCAGTGTCACTTGGGCATGCATTCGGACCTTCCATAATTTCCTCAAGCAATGATACTTCTTCCCTATAATATCAAACATGATTACCCCCCAAATCTATTGTCTTTCTTTCTTCTGCATTGAAGGCTACGTGCGTTACTTACGCTGAGGATCCCAAGGCTCCTTCTGGACATATAGAGAGGCCCACGCCACCGGTGATAGTGGAGGAGCCAGGGAGGGGCGCTATAAGCGACTGAGCTTCTGTCATCGTTCCCGTCGCTTCATGATTTTCGGCTCTTATGACTTCATGCTCTAGAGTTTTGTCTTGAGAATAAAATATATTACGACGAACGTTGGGACTCCTGGACATCTCGCATATCTCCGTTGTCATCTGCGTAAGTCGTTGACCATGAGAACGTCCAAATAAGACTCCCATAACGCCGAAAAACTTCATTGGAGAAGAAGGGTCGGGAATACGCCTCCCAGGAGATGGTGATGGTGAATCAAGTTCAGACGCCTAGAAGTTAATTTGCACACTTAGAATGGTACACCACTATCCTACTCGAAAACCATGCCAATGTTTTAACGAACCATGCGACTTTCAAATTCTTTTGTTGGAGTCGAAGGCATACTCATTCGCTGCTCGATCTCTTCATGAGGAATAGCAGTTACTTCGTCTTTCTTCGAGAAGTATCCACGAGGGCGCTTCCTACGTGGCTTGTACTCCTTGTACCCTATGCCATCCTCAGCGTCCCGCTTTCTCTAAAATGTGACGACAAATTCAGCGAGCTGTACTTACTAGCTGTTACTTCCACAGTTATGGCACAGTGCCAGAAAAAACATACCAAATTCATGGGTGACATAACCACTCGATGGACCTTCCGACTAGCTGAGATGGCTGTGTCCGTATCCGTATCTTCATCTAAACCCCCGAATTCTGCCATTTCCTCTTCATGTATCTGACGATCTGAAACTCCCTCCAACGACATAGTAGGAACCTCTTCTAAATTGACTGCGGAGTCTTCATCAAAGTCCCCAAAAGAATAATTTTCTGCATCATCCTGTTAAACACATGAGCTTAGAAATTCCTCAATCAAGGTCCTACACCGTCTCTTACCTCAATCTGTAACTGAGGCATCACAAACTCATCCATCATTGTAATATCCGATTCCTTGGAAACTGTTTGGCTATTCCCAAGAGCTTGAAGTACAGCTTCATCATCCACTTCATTCCAATTCTGTGATACGTAGTGAGACTCCCACAGCCTAACGCACTCGATATCACTCGAGGGCGTTACCTTTCCCGATGACTTCAACACATGCCGTGGTGCTATGAAGTATAAGTCACCAGTCAGTGCAACTCTACATGCTATTGATATTAACGATAAAAAATTGCACCTTCTATATAATCCAGCGACTCCCCCAACCCCAAATAATTCATGCACAGATCACCGAAGCCATCATTTTGATTCATCTCCACGGAAATATCAATACGCTGTCGACGGTCTCGCGGCATCTCTCTGCAAAAACCAATAATACAGTCAATACAGCGTTCCCTAATGCAATTAAATATGCTTCGTAGGACCAAACGCACCTTGGCAAGTAGATCATTTTGTTCCCCATGGGTACATGGCACTTCATACTGTCGTAGAGGCAGTTTAGTCTGTCTAAATTTCGCAGTAACAAACAATGCAATGTAATCAAAATGAACAAAACTACATCCGTCTTCCTAATCAGATACCTTACCTCGAAAAGCGTGAAGCTGTAGAACGTAGACATTGTGAAAGCCCAAAAGCAACACCGAATGCTTCCACGCATCCACAGGCAGGCCTTCAGTACTCATGTTGACCACAAGCTCGCTGAAAATAATGAGAAGACAATGGATCATTACTATTTAATATTCCTAATGAAAACAAGGAAGAGTTACCATAGTTCCTCAACGTTTGTGGCCAAGGCCTGTCTACGCAACCTGGAATTCTGACTCATAGACTTCAACAAACCATTTCCAACACACCATACCGTTGAAAGGGGACCGTTCCCATACAATGCGCTTGCCATATCGGGCATCTTGATTCCCTACAAAATTAAAAAGTAAAAAGGCTTGACTTCAATTGCTTAACTCAACGCAGTTCATTGGTTTACTTATAGCTTAACTTGCACGAAATGTGCAGTTAAAGCTTTTGTATGTATGCGCTCAAATGCATTCACAGGTAGAGGCAAACAGGTAAAAGCGAAAAGTGTTGTGTTGTAAACAGCAATTTAGAACAACAACAAGAAAAATTGCACATGGTAAACAGTAAACAAATAATGAAACTGGGATAGTGGTGATCAAATCACCGGGAAGTAGATTTACCAATCAAAGATGCAACCAAGTTCGCGTGCCAGGGCCGTCAACAACTTTCTAATCCGGAAATTGCCCTGAAAATGGTCAACTTTTCGGGACCAGTTAACAAAAACATGAGCGATGCCTCGTATCATAACTTCCGCGGATTTGGTTGAATACCCATAGAAAAAGTTATGGCGAAACCGTGCTCCCCATTGATGGCTTTGTTCGCGGTCTCCATGTTTTTTCTTTGTGGGATGTAAGGTATAGAAGCGTGGTCATCACTATGGCCACTTTAATGGCTCCTCTTCAAACATGTCATCAACTTGGCCAATTCAACACTAACGTTTGCGTTATGCATGTTGAAAGTTTTATTAACGCCTAAGATCCTCTTGACAAATGGGTTTAGCCCGGTCCACTAGTTTTTTTTAACTTTTTTTAAGCTACGTGAGAACCCGTTGACCCTGAGAATGGCCGCTTCCATCCAACAGAAGACGACCGACAATATGATTACGGTAGGTCATGAGGTGACCTTGTTGTTAGTGTTCATGTTGTTTTTTTAATCATCTGCTCACAGATTGAAAACAATCTGGCATTGGACGCCTCTGCTGCAGTTCCTTCATCGACCAAGCTACAAACAAATTACTTTCGTGTTTTCAGCTTCAATTCAGCATCATCTCAAATTCACAGGTATGCAGCTATGTGTAAAAACAATAAAAAAAACGCTTGAAAATTTACAGTTCCGCTACCAGCAGCGTGGGTCATGCGTTTGCTATTGTCAAGACGCAAAACTTTTGTAATTAGTCAGAGATTTCCTGCTTTATTATTAACAAGAGCACTGTTATCTCAATTACGCACAAATATGCATTGTTTTAATTAGTAGTATTGTACGATTGTGCGATTATTTCTTAATTCTTTGCATATTATTCTAAGTGTAAACAAACAAATCTGACCGCTAGGGTCAGCCTTGCACCAAGAAGAACGACTCGTTTCCAGCTGGATAGAAGGTGTTTATAGCCGTAATCTTTCAACTTGTAGACCACTTTTTTCTGGATTAAAAGATGCGAAGAAAGTTTCATTGAGTCATTGATTTCTATTAGATAAAGTGATAGCTCCACTTTCATTCCTTGTGTCAGCAGGTTAGAATGAACTTCCATATGTATCAGAAATCTACTGAATTGATTGATGAGGAGATAAGGATAGAAACGGTACTTGTTTCATGTTTTATTATAGCCAGGTAATGTATCATCTGTCCTTGACAGCAGCACTTGTCTACGCATTGTACCTGCGGTGAAGTTTTATCGAGTGTAAATGCGTACAAAAATAAACTGGACCCGAAAAATATTAATAGTTTTAACACGTTGGATTATGCTTTGTCGCTTCATCGTGTCTTCGCTGACAGGTGGTTAGCACAAAGCACCAGAGGCTCATTGATGTCACAGTCGAAAGACTAGAATCGAAGCATTGCCATTGGTTTTCAATGGCAGTGTTCTGTGAAGCGACCAAGCATGATTCGCTGCTGACCGCTCGTGCGAATTTTCTTATTTGCAGGTGCTCGATAGTCGGATTAAATTATTGTGAGCTGTAGGTATGTATACCGTAGGTCTAGCAAAGCATTCCAAACTTTGTACCCGGTGTTAAAGTAGAATACTTCCATGGAGACTTCATAACATACCAGCAAAGCCAAACGCCGAGGGAGCTATGATAGGCATAATTAATTATGACTATGAACTGGTTATCTACATACTTGAAGCAAATTTGACAATACAGCTTCCCATCAGTTCCGCTTTGGAGATTTAATAGGTGATCATTCATTACTTCCTCGTCTTCCTATCCCAGCAGAACACGGCTGCAGACAGGATAGCGGAAGCAACTCTAATGAATGAAAGTCGCCTCTTTCTTACTGTTTAGCATAATGGCCATAGTAGACTCTCAGGAAGACAATCGTTCGTCTTTCATACATTATAAATTGCCCTCCTCTGTTCCTTACTACTTTGAGCGAAAGGAGCCGTCTAAATTAAAGCTTAATAGTAATTATGGACCAGGTGAAGTTCATGGAAGGACAAATCCGTACTTCATTGGCACCAATCCTAAGAATTCCAGACCAATGTGTCTACGAGACTGTACGAGTAGTGTTTCAAAGTCGACCGCTAAAAGATTGACCAGGGCCATAATAACGAGCAAATTAGACCCTAAAGTTTTATGAGTCTCTCCTGTGTAGAACCTTCCTATTTTTGGAATGGATTTTACGCAGGTTGCATACGGATTAAAGGCACTCCATGAGCCAGCTAGAAGCTACCAACCAGAAGCTAATCCATATAAAAACAATATGAGTAGCACAGTACATAGGAAGCTTATCACGCCCACAGGTTAGATTATTATGGAGAAAAAACTAATCTAACCTTTAGGCACCTTTGAAGAAATGGGCCGTAACTACCTTAAAGATCAATTAAAGGCATGTATATGAGGATAGACGTGACTCCTTATGGAAGTAGTAGTAAGTAGCTAGTAAGCTCTCAGACAAATGTGAGAGCAGTTTGCATGTGGGAAAGATTCCTGAATTTAAATTATGTGTGACTTAAGGGAAGATTTGGTGCAGCAAACGAATGGGATGAAGGTGAAACGTGGATTTTTGCCCACTGCTTTTGCTTCCATGGCACTTGTTCACACACATGTCGCCCAATACAGTTCGTCCCATACTTAATCAGACATGCATACAGTTCAAAGGAACATAATGTTGGCCGAAAACGAGCAGGTTTTCCTTTGGTCTTCTGAGCTACATTTTACATACTACTGCTCACTTCTAAACTCTGAGCTAATCCTCATCATGAAAGTACGCATAATTCTCATTATGTACCGCCAAACTCGTTCAACAATAATTTGCGTGAAAAAAAGAGAAGTGCCGAAGAGGAAGAGAGTTTGCTAAACGGAGCAGCTATGCTAACTACTACTTCTACTTGTTTCTCGCACAAACTCTCTCGGGGATGCTAAAAAACGTAATAGCTAGTGTCCATTGCAAAGCTATAAGACGATGAAAAAAGGCTTGTTGATGGTTGCATACACACACACACACATCTGGTCCCCATGCCATGGATAACTTGACTCAATATGAGGTCATGATTTTCTTTTCCGTCTTCCAAACCATAGAAGATACATAATGAAGGTCTTGAAAGGTGCAAGTAAATTTGTAAGTAGATCTCCTGAGAAGAAAGTTTTGCTTTAGTAGGTAAGCAAGAAGCGTAAGTGAGGTTGCTTAGCCCAGTCGGGTAGATGTGAAGACGAGACTTTTTACATTTTAATACTCGTTCTCACTCACTCTGAGGATGATCTATCCAAGTAGTAATACATGCTGTTTCCCCCACTACAATCCTGCTCGCCCTGTTTATTATATCCTCGGAATGCTATCGCAAAACATGAATGAAACCTTTAAAAAAACAGTACACACACTTTAAAGTCCAGTTTGAGAGCCCGTGTGCGGCCGCCGCCGCCGCCGCGGTCGTCATTCGATGCAGTAATTGTTTTATGATTGGACGACTTTTTAGCAGCATGGTCAAGATGTTGGCTACTTTGCAAAATTAATTTTTAATTCATAAAAAATCCCCACGCACTTTCTCGTATGTACCCTGTTACCCTTTGCGGATGTATCTTCTGTACTAGCTTTCTATGTTACGGATGACTTGGTGACATTACTTGGCTCGAGCGAACTGCCATTGCCAAGGCTTCCAAGGGCTTTTCATTATAATTTTAGCCTTAATTATCCCTCTTATCAGCTAAATGGCAATTCATTTTTACATAGAATTCCCATTTTAAATTGATCAAAACCTTGCGCTGTCATCAAAGTGTGACCAAATACAGAGAAGAGCAACGGAGCATGATGAATGACTCAGATGAAAAATAAATGTTTGCCACCATGGCTACCGTGTGTGAGGGGCATTGTTTTGAATTGATTTCAAAGACTGCTTCCTGCCCTCATCATCATCTTTTCCCATCTGATATTCCATCTTTCTTTTCTGATGTAATTGCTCTTTTTTCAACAGTCTCGCAATATTTTTTCATCTCACCTTTCGTATTATTATAACCCGCCTTCTTCCACATTGTTGTACAGATGAGAGTCCTTTGAGGGGAAGTTTCACATTGACCAAGCAGCACCGCCACCAACAGCAGATCATATCAGTCCTTATTGTCCCCTAAAGTTTGGCGTAAACTTGTGCACACATACAAGTAGACATAGCTACACTGCGACTTCAACATGGGAGTGGATGTTATGAGGTGCGTTTTTTATGTGAGTCACGCTTTTTGTTTGCCAATTTTATAATTACTGGCTTACATATGTTATCAAAGGAGTCTGCTTGTTGTTGTATACTATGTGCACCTGATGACCACTCCATGATGGCAGTCCCTCTGTCTCCTCCATCTCTCTCTCTCTCTTTGCTGTTACCACACACAGAAAAGTAAATCGTTTAGGTCTACATTTTGAATACATATACACTTTGGTTGCAGCAGTTAAACTATAAGAATGTATACTTGTTTTACTATGAGTCACGGGAGGTTGCCTTATGTATCCCTTTGCTTTGGGTCCTCATGTGATGAAGATTATTGCGACAAAATGTAACCACCACAGGATGTATATCACAGGGCTACATAATATCATCATCACTTTACCATGGCTACCTAAAGTGTTCCATTTGTGCCAGGAGAGAGAGAGAGAAAGAGAAACAAACAGGAATTATTGCTCATTTCTTATGAATCACACTATAATATTTTGCTGCGCAGTTCATTATTATTAATACTGTTGCATTTTATTGCAAATTACGACACAGTTTGACATGTACTTTACCTTTTCGCTTCCCCATTAACCTCGCCCTGAACATGTGTGTATGTCCCATTCAGAATGTTTACCAATAGTCCTGTAAATTGCCCAGCAAAATCAATCCTTTCGTCTGGAAGTTATTGGCACATGCTTTAGACTTGGAGACTGGTGGTGAAAAGTGATCTATCTAATCAAGTGAGAAATTGTTTATGAATAGGTGTGATTACCAGGCTTCCGCGTGACGCATAATAGTTACCCGACCACCTGCAGGCAGACAGAGCTTTCGAGTAGGAAAATAATTTGCAATTTTCGATACTTTAAACCAGAATGTGTTGGAGAAGAGGGTGCATTTAAGCTTTTTTTGTTAATTCTTTTCAGTTTAAGAAAAAGGAAAAAGTAGCGTCGTCGGGAAGATTATAACGTGGAATGTATTAAGGAAGCTACTGCTGTTGCTGCTGCTGCATTAGCGTTTCACCTGGCTGCTTATCATCATATAATGCTATATAGCTACTGCCGTAAAATGCTTTATCTATAATAGAAGAAGTCAGTTAAAAAGACGCTGACCAGCAGGGTGAGAGAGAGGGCCGAGGAGCAAGTGAGAGAGAGAGAGAGAGAGAGAGATAGAGACGTACGTAACCGGCAAGAAAGTAGGACGCCTTGGTCAGTCTTAAGGTGAAGTTTGTCGATAAAGTACGTGAGTACTGTCAGTTGCAGTTTGGCAGTAGTCGAGCTACGACATAAGCTACACACACACAAACATATAATATCATCTGTGAATCTGAAATTTGATTTGCCCTCTCAAATCTATCTATCTATCTGTCCCGTTGCCCCCAATATCAATCTTGTTGAAGCATATACAAGAAACAAGTGAATTCATCATTATTACAAAAGTTGCTCATAGTCGTCCATTACACGGACATTAAATAACCTGCTTGAGCAAGCCCATAGGGAGAGAAGAAGACGAAGAAGAGGCAGCAGCCCACACTATCGTCCGGATTATAAACAGTTTGTGTGTGGACTTTAAGGGAGAGTAAAGGAAAAACAGGCTCCACTACTTGTCAAAAAGGAACACTACTACAGGAGTATAAGACTGTCTGCTACATCCAATGTTAGTTTTGAAATTGAAATTTATTGACATTCTATAAAAATTTGGCTCGTTTTTTCTTACATGAAAAAAATAACAACAACCAAACAACAAAACTGACTGAATTTTCCCTCGGCTTTTATATCAGATTTTTGTAATTTGTGTGGACGAGGACTAAAAGAAGGAGAAAAATATAGTATTACGGACACCTATACGGCATACATAAGAAGACAAGAAGGAACGAACGACTGACGACGAGAGACGGACTGAAGTGCAGTGAAAGCTTGTGCTCAGTATAACTAATAGCGTAGAGGAGGAGAGAGTAACAAGAACAGAACTACTGCTGCTGCTGTCACCAAAATTGCCAGCATCGTCGGACAAATTTTAATATTTTATTTAAAATTTCGTGTTGCTCAACTTTGAGAAAAAGTGATACCGGATGTCTGACCAAATTTCAACTTTTGAGCAGTTGCATATAAGTGACCCCAATCGGAATCCCTTGGAGTAGTAGTAGAAGCAGCAGCAGCAACGGCAGCATTATCATCATCGTGAACATCACAATTTTTGCTTGCTCTCCTCTTTCCCCCTTCCATACTCGACACAAGACTTTTCCTCCAGCTCCTAAAAAATTTCATTTTTCACTTCTCTACCTCCTGAACACAAGACGGACTGAAGAAGAAGAAATTTGGATTTTTAAAAACAAAGATACAAAGCCGTCACTGACCTTTCGTTTTTTTTCTATTTGATTCTACACCAAAGATTGTAACAGACCCGGCCACAAGATGATGAAAACACCGTTAGCCATTGTTGCCATATACATTATGGTAGCAGCCTATGGACTCACCATTACTATCCATGAGTATACACCAGGTAATATCCAATTTCAGTTTCATTTAGCCTTAATTACAATATTTACCCTTCTCACAACTCATTCCGAGTCATATCTCATGGTATTTTTTGTCTTTTGCTGTTGTTCCTTGAGTGAGGTTTTCCGTCCGGTCACATGTGGCACGTCATGGAAGCGCAACATGTGCTTATAGGACGTTGCAGCAGATTCTGTATTTCTCCAGAAATTGTAGTATGGTGCCGCATACGGAGAAAGGGAAAATCGATTTAGATTATCGATTTTTCTTGTCAATTCTATAGAAACATAGTGGTGGAATGAACACGTGGAAATCCAGTAGTCATGGATTCTCATTACTCGTGGGGATTTCAGATTTAGTCAAATTATTTCACTGTAATTGTACTCATGGGTACTATTTGGCATCAGGGGGAGTTAGCAGAATTCTCAGACAGAGGCTGAACTCAGTTTGGGTTCATTAGTCATTTTGAGAATTCCAGAAATTTTACAACAGTAGAAAGGTAGGGAAACACGTATATGATGGGAATACATAGAAAATATAATAAGGAAAAACTCAGAATTTTTTTTCATGAGCAAATACGTGAAGAATGCAAATATTTTAAGGTGTGTGTCTGTGTCTTGAGTATCTGCAAAAGGAGTAATAATAATGATGGTAATGGTGATAGTTAAAATGCAAGGGTTAGCCCAAGTTTGAGCGGATCATCACTTTGTCATCGTCTCGTTCTGGGTTCACGCATTCATGAATTTCTCTCATGCTTTATACACGTCTGTGTGTGTATATCTGAGAGAATCATGATTAAAGTTGAGTGCGTTTCCAACGGTATGCATGAGAAAAAACTTGTCTTTGAATAAGAAGAAGAAGAGGGAGAAGGAAAATCTGTGTAAAAAGTTGTGAGATTCTTCATATGCTTTGCGGTTGATCAGAGGAAGACGCATTGGTGAACAGAGAGATGACTGCGTGTGTTTGTATATCTTATACGGTGGACTGGTCTTGGACTGCTGTTGTATACTATGAGGTCGGTCAGTAAGTCAGGAGGGGATTCATCAGCAGTTGGCCCAGATTTTCATTCTTTTTTCGCAAAATCCTCGTTTGTCTAGTAGTAGTAGTGCTAGCTAGAGTAGCCTCCAACCTCATCATCATTCTTCAACTTAATTCAATACATTTTATATGAAAGCACGTTGTTGTTCCTCGTTTTCTTCAATCATTATTGCTCTCTTGTTCCTTTACCACCAGCAGCAGAAACAACAACAAGAGCAACAAGCTCAGGAACATTTTAACTGTAGGATCATCATTCTCTTCCTATAATGTTTTAACACGCACGTAGAAATCACACCTGCTGTCTCATATGAGATACACACCTTGAACAACATCCTTATCACTTCCTCTCTTCTGTATTCCTTCCATTAGTGTCCTGCATTTTAATTTGAATCTTATTCCATCGTTTTCTTTTCTACACTAACTTTCTCATTGCTTACGTCAAAAGCCTTCTAAGAGGTTGCCAATGTTAGTGGATGCGTTGCGATCTTTCATCATTTACACGCTCTTTTCCAGTATGATGAATTCGTAGCCCTGTTCTTGAAAGATAGTTTTCAATGTCTGCGGATGAAACAAATAAATCCTGGCCTTCTGTCAATGCTCTAACAATTGCTTGTAAGCAGGTTCAGTAGCAGTGCCAATAACAACAGCATTTTTTATTTCCTGTGTGATAATCCATGATGAGCCCTTGCCAGTGTTTTGCCAGTGTTAATTATAAAGGAGAGAGAGAGAGGACACAATAGCTTTGTTTATTATTATTCCTTGGAAAAAGCTTAAGGTGAAAGATTGCGGTCAGTCTTGTTGGAGCCTAGTATTTAAACAATTAATTGTGATCATAATCCTGTTGCTGCTGCTAAAATGAAGGGCTATAACGCTTGAAAGGATAATCCTTGGGATAATAGTTGGCACCCTCGCTTAGAATGTGGAAGATTGCGTCCATACTTCCCAGGAACAATAAGTCGCCCTTTGCTTGTAGCTCCTTAAAGTTACACACATGTCATCCTTCCTGACCTTCACGACGAGCAAAGGCTTCTTTATTTTTGTTGTTTTTTTCTGGGCGCAAATTCTCGTTGCGCATGGCTCCGTTGCCGCCGTCAGAACAGTAAGAAGTTATTTTAGGTTTCATTATTATTAGCGGCTTCATAATGGAGTAGCGTTTAGTGTCAACACGGGCGACGACGATGATGGTCAGGTTGTGTAACTGTGACAGTTTTAAGTGACGGAATCTAAAAAAAAGTAGGTTTCCGTTGACAGCAGGATTAACTAAGTTTTGCTATGTTTGCTATGTGACGTGGAGTTTTCATGGGCACTGACACGCAAATAGATTTACAGTAGGAGCAAGCTTAGCTACATTACAACTTGTCATCATTATAGGGTGGACAGGAGAGTGTGCTTTGTATTCATAAAGATACTGTAATAATAATGATATGATGCTCATGTAATACACAGTGCAAGAACAGTACGAATGCTCCGTCAGGCTGAACTTTGACTCGTGGTGGTCTTCAAAGCAGAACAATCTTGACCAGATGTCTGCATATTATAAGACTTTTAAATTCTTCTACTACAGCAAGCAATAGCGGATCCTTTAGGGCCACTAAAGTTCGTCAGAGTCAGAATTGGGAATTATGTATGCTTTTCCCTTGGTTTGTATGTAGCTTTACTACGTCAAACTTCTCACTATTGCATACAATAATCTTCCACTGCGTTTACTTACTTCCTCTGGGTCAAGGAGGGGAGAATGAGAGAGACAGAAGCAACAAAGAGAGATGCTGTTGTATGAACGAACAGGTTCTGAAACGCCAAGTCATTGAGCTTAGAGATCAGGCATTTTGATCAAACGTTTTTCTTTCTCTCCTTTTCCCATCAAACAAACGCATAATCGTTCCGTCTTCGATTTTAATCGTGAAAACTGTTCTTTTACACACAGCTCAACACATTAGATGAAGCATTCACTTTTGAACTATTTTTAAAATCGAAACGCGAAACGGTGGAAACGAGTTTCCCTCACGATGTGTGAGTGTGTGTGTTACAATCAATGAGATTTCGTAATTTTGTCTGTAGCATTCTTACGCAAAATGCAAGGGCAGCCTTGTTTACGCATAGTGATGATGACGAAGCTCAGATGATTTTGTTCACACTGTATGAAAAAAGTTCTGTTATGTACGAAAGTTCTAAATTTTAGCGTTACAAGCAGACATTCGAATTACTCTGGGGATGCACTCGTGTAGGAAAAAACGAAACTTGAGCATTTTTTGCTCAGAATACAACTGTGATTCGTCATGCTGGCGAAATTGATTAATAATTTTCGTTCTCCAAAAAAACCAGCCGTCAAAAGGAGACGCTACTTGTCTACCGCCGTAATTGTTGAGTAAAATAAGTTTGATGAATTTATCAAACATAATTTACTGTCAGCATGTTTAACGTCAAATTTAAATAATTACTGTAGATTCAACTTGTTTTTACTCATCTGTCCTCTTTTTTTCCTCTTGCACACTGCAACTGCCTTGTCTCCTGAAAATGATGATAAAAATTCCGACAAAGCCTTGCCCACCATAAGCCTTCCGGCCTTCCATACTCGATCATCATGGCAGTTGCCGTAGGTTCTATAGCAAACTCCGTTTAGACGGGTTGCTCAGCTGTAAATTAGGAACATTAATAGTCATTTCAAGAACATTTTTAAAACTAAATGAACATTTACATGTTGTGGAGGGCAGGGAGGGGAAAAAATGAGTTGTAGCTACTAGACGTGCAAAGAAGACTGCACTTGGTATGATGACGATGAGGATGACGGCGACAGAGAAGCATACAAATGGGAAAGGAAGTGGGGAAATTCTCAACCAA
>JAQFYD010000004.1:0-81703 GCA_034694225.1 Bourletiella hortensis | reverse complement strand
CGTAAACAAGCAGAGAAGCATGGTAAGATAAACGTCGTAAAAATTTATCATTATCATCATCTGCATCTTCATCATGAGCATGAAAAAATATTTCACTTACTGTCACGGTAGAAATTATAGTATGCTAGAAACTTTGACTTCAGATCTCGGCTTCCCTTCTTTTCCAACATGGAGAAGAATCTAACGTAGAGAATATTTTTGGTCGAGCTGTGTGGCTCTGCCCTACTGCCACAGTATTGTTTTTCCCGACTGTCCTTTGTAAGCTCCGTGTGAGGTCCATAAATTTCGATAAAATTATACGTGCAGTCATTAAATTTCTCCAGCTCATAATTCTCAAAAGTGAGATAAATTCTTTCGCCCTCTGCCGCATGAATCATCCACGTACAATCAACAGCCACTTCATATGCTCGAGCATTATTCACAATTTCTAGACTAATGTTGACAGTGCCGATAGTGCCTTCTAGACTTGTGCTGGTCATAAAACATTCGTCCAAATCTGGCTTATATGCTGTAACATTCACAAATGAAAATTCCATTGAATTAGTCCGGGTGAATTGCAATATTTCAGATAATGGAATTGTATCAAGTAGTAAGATCCATACCTGCAGGTGATACAAACTCATAGACTGCCTTAAATCCAATATATTCTATATCGTTGTCTGAATGGAAACGAAGCCACAAATGGCGACCTGAGCTTTGAACAATGGGTGGTGGAGAAGTTCCGCATATTCTCTTGTTCCCTATAAGAGTAGAGTAGCCATAGCGACCATCTCGTATTTCTAGGAAGTCATAATTGCAATTCTCCTCATGTTCAATGTGGAAATGGTCCAGGAATTTTATGCGAATTACTTGACCAGGACCAGCTGTAGGCAGGATTGAAACAAATAGATTTTTATAATAACCAAGTCATCATAACTCATCTCTGGAGCTTAAAATGTTTAGCTAAATAGCTATACCTGAAATAATTTTGTAGCAATCAATGCCTCGCATGTAATTACTCGGATAGAGTGGAGAGTAAAATTCAAAATGTGATCCATTTGTAAAGCTGGCACAAATATCTGCTATGCTCATGCTGCTATAACTAGCATCATTTTGAATTTGAGCAAGAGATTGCGGAGGTGGTGGCAGTTGGGGTGGTGGTGGCTGGTTTCCTTTCACTGATTTATTATCACTGCTACTAATGCTGCTTCTAATGTATCTAACAAAACTATTAATGTCTTCCTCCACTGGAGAACCTTTCGCTCCTGTTTTTAATTTCCCTACTAATGGAGGAAATGTTGTCTTTCCAACAACTGCCCTTGTCGTAGATGGGCCAAAGTCACTGAAGATCAGACCTGAAAGTAAGAAATAACAAAAATTATATTCATCCCATATGAAATACATGCAAACTTGTTTATTTCAGTGCAAACTTTTGCATGTACCGTGACCATATATGGCACGAGCCTTAAGTCATTAAATAGCACGCATAGACTTTATTTTATTTCCTCCCTCCATTAACTTTTCTTCTGCCAGCCAGCAGCAGTGAACATTATTTCAAATGCGAATGTTTCACACTTGGGATGACAACAACTGCCGTCCCATACTCCCATTATGATCGACTTATAAACAGTTCAAGATAAATAGTCTGCAGTCTCCTTCCTAGTCTCTGAAGTACTTTTGCATCAACTCATGTCACATTTTCTTGCCATATCTGATGGAAACTAAGGGAAGAAAAATATTACCAATGAGATCACATCTCTCTCATCTTCGTCTTCTTCTTCTTGCACATGAACGGAACTGCTATGAATTTTATATGAAAGTAAAAGCATCTTATGAAAGTGAAGAGCAGTAGTACTAACTTGGTGTAGTAAAATACATGAAGAAGAGAGCATCTTATAGAAGATTTGAGAGACCTTCTTCTTCCTTCCAACTTGGAATTTGTCAGTGAGTGAATGGAGATTAAACGTGAGATTCACCTGCTACTATATAGCAATGCTGGATGCGGGACTATTAGTAAAGTAGGCCAGAATGACAAGATTACCCTAAGATAAAGCTCCTGTAAATTTACGCTTAATTTTAGAACTGCTAAAGGTATACACACTTCTTGTAATTCTTTATAGCTGCTGTCCTATCCTCTCTTGTGCCGAAGGAAGAAGCATTCAATCATGGTTTTTCTCCTGCTCTATTTCAAGGCAAAAAAGAAAATTGTCAGGGGAAGAAGAAGAAGCTTCAGCAGCAAGCAGTCTGTACTTTATGCTTCCTTCCTCTCCGCTGACTCTGTCACCAGCGGTGGCCAAAAAGTTCTTTTTTATTGGCGAGGTAGTTAACTTCATACATACGAGGATCCCTTTATCTACACTTATATTCAATAATAATAATATAATAGCTCCAACTTACACAGTCTCTCATTCGTCCTTTTAACATCAAAATTATTCACATATATACACAAACTCATTCACTCGAGTAGTAGTACTACTGGCTCATCTTCGCTCTTTCTTGTAATAGGCAATTGTTTGCCAAATAGGAAAACATCATTTATTACTGTCAATTTCCGGAGTATAGTAGTAAGCTGTAGACTCACTCCTCTCTCACAGAGGAAACCTTGCATGACTGTCATAGGAGGCTCGAGCACCTTAAGGATTTACTCTAAATCCTTTTTCGTAAACATACACACACACATAGTATGGTTTCCAAATAAATGAGCCTCACTTTGTTTCAGATGCCACCCTCTTTAGCCTTTAACGCCACCCATTGTTTAACATGTGATGTTTACAGTTGAATGAGTGTCATGATTCAGATGTCTGTCTCCGTACACTTGTGCATGTGCTTTCCACTGTCTCTTTCTCTCTCTCTCTGTCTATCTCATTCTTCACTGACTTTCATTCATAGAATCTATGGGCGAATAGGAGATTATATCAAGGAGGTCCTTGCCCCGTACTTTTCACATGTTTTCCTTGGAAAATATTTCTGCTAACACTTTGAACATGAGTAACGGAAGGAAGGATGAGATAGAAAGCTGACGACGACGAGGAACTATTTGTTCGCATATACTATTCTAAGATTTCAGCTGGAATCCATTCTTCAGTTAATGCCACTATCACTACCACCTTTAAGTATAACTATAGGCGATTGTAAAGGCTGTCCCCCCTTTTTTCACCATCCTCATGTCTCTCTCCTGGCGTGTGTCATATGGAACATTTCTCTATGCGGACGTTTATAAATTACTGAGCGACTTTGCTTTGTCAACGTCTTGATTTAAAAGCTGACGGCTATGTCTTGTTTTGCCGGTGAAGTGTGAGATGAAATGTCGGCTGAGAAGATGCGGTGATTGATACGTTTAGTAGTCCTGTTCACCCTGTCATCTTATTGGTTTTTCAAGGGAGTTGAAGAGGCGGGTGAATGATTCTAGATCCAATCCTGGAAGCAAAGTGTACTGCTTCTCAACTTTCTCGACTTTTTAGCATGCATGTGTGCCTGTTTCCTTCCTGTCCTCAAGCTTGAATGATCTGTGGAATGGCTTATCTTCCTTGGAAATCCCGACATTTAGCTCCCTCATTATTACTTCATCCTCCTAATTTTGATGAAAAATTTATTAAATTTCCTTAGGGCGTTGCAAATCAAACGAATTTTTAGAATCAGGACCTAGTTTCCGACTTAAATTTGCCAAGGTTGCACTGCGGGTGCAGGATTTTACCCGTTTTAGGTCAAAGTGGCTTACAATACAGCGCCAGAGGCAACAAAATTTCGAGTTTGGGGGAAAGAGTTGTCTTGTATTTGTTTTCAAATGGTCCCCGACATTAAGCCTGCCGGTTCTTCTCCTGCATGATAGCCTGTACTAGTGCTTTGAGAATATAAACTGCAACAACCAAGTGTTGTACATGTTTTACAAGGTATAAAACCGATTTAGCGCATGTAATCCAATGTGTAATAACATGGAAGATCGGAAAAAACTAAGTGCACGCATCAAAAGTAACCTCGACGTGTAGTTTGTATTTACTATGCCATAAAAATCTCTGGACGTCATGTGCTATAAAGTGAATAGACCTGCAATAATGCCACTCTCTGCTCTGGCTAAATCTGTACTGCCGGAAGGGAATAGCTTATGGAGAAACTAATAATATGAAGGAGATGAAGTAGATCCGGATGGTGAAGACATTGTTCTTAGAAGAGACGTAGAGTCGACCTGTGACTCTCGTGGTTTTATATATTACCTCATTAATAATTGTCTTCTCACAGGATATGGGAATAAAACGTGGTAGGGCTTCACACCGGCACACACTCACACATACAGATACGACTACCATGTATTCTTAATTCCACGGGAAGTGTTCAAAGCAGGGTTTATTCTTAGACTAAATTTCTTTTTTCTCATCTCAGCCTCACTCTCTTTCTCTCTCTCTCTCTTCTTCCCTTACTTCTGCTGCTTTAACGTTTCACACTCCACAGTTGGAAACTGCAAGAAAGAGTCCTGCCACTGTTCTATACTATACGGCATCGCCATCAGCATAAGACCAAGTAACATTACTAATACAACGCGGTGTGTGCGTGCTGGTGTGTATAGCATTTGATTTGGATTTTCGACTCCTGGATGGGATTCAAAATGTCATGCCATACAAGTAGAGAGAAATTCTCTCTACTCCTTCTTCTTCTTATACCTTCTCACTTCAGACTGCCTTCTTCAAGCCTTGTAAAATCGGATAGCCGGAATGTGCATGTTCAGTAGAAGAAGACGAAGAAGAGGTAGTACTCATGTGTATGCTTTAGACAGTCAAGTAAAGTTTTCAAGTTACAGCTGGTAAGCATAGCTACTATACACGCCATGTAGGCAGTTTGTAATGGAAGGGCATCGGGGCAACCATATATTATGTAAATGGATTGCTCAGTCTCCGCCTAATGAGTCTATCTCTATAAGAATCCTAGTGATTGCAGCATAGACATTTTTCAGCCCAGATTACCCACAAACTTACCCGCCGCCACTTATCATTATTATAGCTACCCTGCACACACTTCTCCGCTTTGTATTATCTCCAAATAATCCTCACAGTTCATCCTATAATGAACAATGCCTTGTCTATCCTATACGTGGAAGCAAGAGATGAGACAGAGAGAGAGAGAAGGAGAAAGAAAAGCAATGAAACATAAGGTTTCATTTTTTACAGCCCCTCTACTTCTTCTTCGTCTTCTTCTCTATATCTTTCCGCAAGGCAAATGAGATGTTTGCACAAATTAGCCTTGCTCTTCATCGTGTCTCCACTTAAATAAAACACACGCACACATGGACATACAAGCCATTGTGATCTAACCATGATAATTCGACTAGAAAAAACAAGCTCTTTTTACTCACTTTTGGAAAAGTAGCTCACGTGCGTCCCTCCCCTTCTACTACTATGCTACAGTAGACGTAAAGCTCCCTCATGAACATTTTATATTGTATTAAACGAAGCGGAAAAGACTCAAATTGATGCTCCTTTAATTCTCCCCGCCCGCTCATTTACATTCAGTTTGTGTCATTTTCAAATGATTTGTCACACATGTAAAATGTATGGGATGGTCTTTGCCCCTTAAGCAACCCTTTGTCTTAATCAGTCTATATTTTTTAAGCATATGACTTGTAAAAATATACAAGACGGAGGGACTGTAGAAAAAAATCAAAGATGAGGGCGTCACGACAGGAATTCCTGTTAGCTCATTGTAATAATATATAGGAAGAGAGCATAAAATCAGACAACTAATATCAGATGACATCTTTGCCAGACTTTATTACTGAGAATGAGAGAGAGACGGAGAGAGAGAGAGCCTGTGCGGATTCGCTTCTTCGTGTAAAGAATGAATATGCTATAAATCATAGGAGCATTAAAGGGTCTAACTGTTGCACTACACAACTGTTGTATCATCATGGGGATATCTTCGTATTGTGAGGGGCAGCTGACGCCGCAAATATTTTTAATGGTTTACGTTCCCTCCTGACAGATCTACATACCACAGAGGCCTGAATTCCAGGTCGAGTTGGAACTATGTTCAGGAAGCGAGAAGGAAAGAAAGAAAGAAGCACCGATTGAATCTTATAAGTTGTCGTATCTTTTAGCAATACAAATGCGATGTGGTGGGGAGACATATTCCATTAGCAACATAGTCTAGTACTGCAGTCAAAGGGGAATTCTAAAAGCTATAGAGCACATTTATAATAATTATTATGATGGGAAGAAAAATATGGAAACTAGAAAAATGAATGAGGAAGGACACGAGTAGAATTCCTGGTTGCTTTTACTGGATGAAGGATGTATAGCTCAACTGGACGAGCAAAGGTAGTACAAAATGAATAATTTTCGAAGATCATGTGAGTAGCTCCTGCTTCCCGTCTCATACACAACATATTACTCAGAACCCGCATTCATTTTCCCTCGTCGGCTCATATAGCAGGGCAGGAACTAATGTGCGAAAAATGTTGTAATATAGCCCATGGAATGAAGCATAATCATCTTGTGAGAATGGCAAGCTTACATAAAGTGTCGTCTGAAGAATGAGAATGGTACAGTAGAGTAACTAAAGCAGTCTAATTCTGTGAGATGGCAGATTCTTTAGTATGAATAGGCATGAGGAAACGTGTCTAACTGTATATCCTTCATTTCATATAATCCTTCTTCTTTACGTTATCATCACATAGGTATAAGGCTCCATCACAGATTTC
The DNA here is from genome assembly GCA_034694225.1 of Bourletiella hortensis. Taxonomy (NCBI): domain Eukaryota; kingdom Metazoa; phylum Arthropoda; class Collembola; order Symphypleona; family Bourletiellidae; genus Bourletiella; species Bourletiella hortensis. The sequence continues at coordinate 75,036 of JAQFYD010000004.1, read as the reverse complement.
CCTCTTTAAACCGCAATAGTACATTGAATGGAAGCATTTTAATCCAAGTATAAAGTCGACATAATATTAGAGAAATAAATAACTTTCTCCCGTCACCTACTACAACTTGCTCAAGAAATGTAAGATGGAAGAAGACAATTATATGTGAGTTCGTGTGTAACTGTTACCGCAGATGCGGTAGAGAGTCTCTCTCTCTCATTTTCTTTTAGTCATTCCCCATGCTGCTGTTACATTTAGAAAACAACTGAGTAGGAGGGAAAAAATTTTGTCCTGTCTGGGATCACACATCGTTCATCACCTTTTTATTGCTTCACTCCCCAAGTGCTCTGATTGCCCCCCATTTTAATTCAGGGCCAGTAGTAGTCATCGCTAAAAAATTTATGCACCATTTCCACCGAATTTAATTTACAAATTAATGCTCAAACTTCCAAATCCTTCTTTACAGCATCTCATACATCTGACTGAATCTGAGCGTTATGGCAGGATGCACTGACGTAGTTCTGTCGATTTTATGAAATAAGAAAGTGAAAGCTGTCAAGAGTGATGAATTTTTTCCAATAATACTGCTTCATGCACCTTCTTCGCATCCCACTGCACTGCTACTGCTGCTTGATACAGAATCAATTTGTGAAATACTACAGAGGCCTCGAAGTAGAGGCACAGGATGATGAGTTGTCAGTGAAACAAGACTCGGTCGAAAACGATAGTACCTTCTTTTCCTGCTCTACTTTTCACCTCACATTAGTCCATATTCCTCTTGTGTCTGCCATGCAGCAGCAAGAAGAGAGGAACTGATTCATTCAGCGTGGAGAAATGGCAAGTCGCTGTCTATCGACAAGCTATTTTTCAACCACATGGGACACCCGTTAATAACCCCAGTTTGTTGGATCAAATAGAATTCCTAAGCAATATTTTATACAACAAGCATTCCTGTACAGCATGAGACAGAATAGCTATACTTGAGTTAAACGCATGTGTGTATAGTATTTAATAGCTTGTCTTTATTTCGGAGAATACATTGTGTCTATACCCGACTTAAGAATAATCATTTCAGTAGTCGCTCCTGGCTCTTCTACGATTACCCACCGCATTAGTTCTCGGCTGTATTAGCTACTGTCCTGTGAATTAGAATCTACAGGCAGGGTCTATAGTTAGCACTGCGAAACAATCTTTCTTGCTTATGGTGCGTCTGGATGCGTTTGTTTGCTATAGCCGCAGTGTATCATATTATACTATGTCATTCTGTGTGTGAGCTGTGCGTATTTATTGCAGGGTGCCGTAACTACACATAATGCCACCATCAGTGCACATAATTGTCTGCAATACTCATGATGATGGAGGTAGGGAATTCATTTATCTCATTCCATTATTCTCTTTACCTTGCACACCCAAGAACTGTAACTGTTTCAAGAAAAATATTCATACTGACGCGACAGGTTTGAGTAAAAAATATGGCCAAAATTAGAACAGATCTGTTCTGTCTTCCCCTTTTGTCTCACTTTATAGTACACGTTGTTGGTTTCCATCAGTGTCGGGCATTCCCTTGCAAATGTGATTCACACAGCTGTTCACAATGCATGCTCTTTCGTACTTTTCAGTCTCCTGCAGAGCAGACATTATGACTTACGTACGGAGGACAAGATGGTTATAAACAAAGGATATTATGAAGGAATACAAAACAATTCATATGTCATAATATCCACAGCATGAGGAATTATAAGTTATTGCAGTAATAATTTGTGATGGAACTCACCTAGAAAACAAACAGTTAATAGTAGAAATTGTTGCATAATATTATCCCAATGCTTTAGTTCGTAACCCTCAAAAAATTATAATTCCCCTGAGTCTTCCTCTTCGTCCGTAGGTGAGCTCTTCACGACCACAGAACTCTCCATCCAACTGAACCTGCATTCAATGATGGCTGCACAGATCCGAGAAATGTGTACAGAAGGATACGGCAATCACTCACATGACAAAATATTTTGCCCACCGAAATTTCCACGGCTTTTTATTATGAGGTAAGAGTAGCACATAGGCCGACTTATGGAGTTCAATAAGTGGAAATCCTTGTGGTAGCACTCGAATGCAATAATTCACATTTGCATGCAGGGTCTTTAACAGAAGGTGCTCTTGAACACGGAGCCAGCTTGTGTATCACGACATTGCGGTTAAATTCCCAAAACTTTTATCCACTGACGCACAATCCACAGATTCTGTCATCAATAGAGCAATCTCCTATAGTGTGCTTTCTCACTGGTTTCCAGTTATTCTCATTTTCTCATCACGTTAATTTTCTAATGAATCAAACGCCTTTAAACAAAATACTCGATGAACACAGTAGCACACACAAGTGGAAGCACCTTAGGATCAATTCACATATTCCTTACACCACAACAGTTAGCACCATAATACAAATATATGTATTTATTACTCAAAAAAGGGAAGCAAGGTTCACCAGCAGTTTAGCTCAGAATGCATTATCATTGGCAGAGGAAGTGAATAAAGTTTCTGACCGGAAGAACAGTATTTATGATACAGAAGAAGAAGACATAATGGAGGAGGAAGAAAGCCGGGCAGAGCTGTTAAAATGGTGAACACCACGTCCCGTCTGGAAGATAACTGAGAATGAGGGAGAGAGAAATATTTTAAAGGGAACAGTTATGCCAATCTAGGCGGCGAATATATACTTCAGCTGGAGAAAGGATCCAAGAAGAAGTGTTAGCCTTAGAATAGATGAACACTAAAAATAACTCAACTTCAGCTTCTCTATTCTTATACATCTTTACACATATTAAAAGAGGGCTTATATGTGTAACCATAAGAGGGTAAGTTAAAGGAAATGCCTCTTAAGATGGCATACCTACATAAACATGCGAACACACTACACTTTACGCATTCACCAGTAGTACCCGGCAATCACGGCTGTAGGCACAACAAAATGCAGAAAAAAGAATAGTAATACGGTAGTATCTTCATCGCATGCAAATTCTACAGGGTGTCTCTTACTCATACTACCATCCGAGAAAATCCCTTTCCTCACTCTGTCCTCCTGTGCTCACCTCAACAGATTAAAACCTTCATATCCAGAATTTTCGTACGAAATTATGAGAATATAGCGTCTAACCCATTCCGCCACATGAGAAAGAGCAACTCGTCTGGTGAAAGCGTGCAATATTGATAGCATATAGCAAACCTGTTGCGCCTTGTTGCATGGCTGCTTCTGTAGTTTCTGAAATAACATGCATAAAATTTAACTTTCTCCATGTATGGAAGCCTGCTGGAGGGTTACCACACCATCATTTTACATCTCCAGTGGATTAATTCAGCAGTTGGGCGACAAGTTGTGCTATGAAATTTTGATCCTATTGGGGTTCACATACTTTTGTGCCACCTTGTAAATAGCTTCCGACGACCAACTCGAAAAAAACAAAGAGCCGTCTTCGAACTTGCTTTCATTCTCGGTAGTTCATACATGCACATAAAAGAGAGCAACAGTAAATTAAAGCTTTTACATGCATTCATCCATATTAAAATACGAAATTTTTCCTGGCTTCCATATAACTTTCCGGAGATAGTGTCCCGAAAAAATCAAACATGATTGCGAACTATAGAGAGCAACGATTGCACATGAATGAGGATTATAGTGACTTCCAAGTAGTAGTAGTGAGTTGTTGAATAATTTTGGCACTCAATAGTGAGATGGCATTCAAATATGAGTTTTATTGCTCATTAAGCAGCTAAAGTGACGACTTTTTGCAATTCCCTTTGTTCCTTGGTGATGCTATTTCACAGCAGAGAAATCCCATTTCTTTAGTAATCAATCTCGCCTTTACAATGAGATCTGGGGTGAGGAGGAATGGTATAGAACAGTGTAGCTATACGTTCACCTGCTTCACTTCGTCAAATATATTGAGCCATTTTACAAGTCTAAGTGGTAACATTTCCGTATAGTCTCGTTGCACATTGAATGGGCGTGAGCTGCTCATTACCCTATGCAAGTGTTAACCACAATGGGAGGACCTGAAGTAGTAACTACTATACATTTACACATAGAAATTTGAACTTTTTGCATTAACGGAATTTAGAAAAAACTGCAATTCTCTGCAGAACAAGCCGGAAGGAAAGGCTCCAAAAATAATCCGTCATTTCTGATGAGCAGAGATACGCACTCTGAGGCATACTTAAAAGCATACTTTACATGCTTCATCATTTCCGTAGTAGTGTTCGTTATTTGACAGGTTAATGGCTATTTTATTACAATGTGCGACCTGCAAAGCAGAGTCGCGCCCCTGTCGTGCCCGTTATTTCTGCGGTAGATGAACATCACGTATGAGTAGTGCTAATGCAGAGAATGGGATTTAATGGTGCTTTTGGCACATGTAGCTCCCACTAGCACTGGTGAAAGTTAAAGTAGCATTGTAGAATTTAATTAGGCTTCCACTCTGTATGCTTACCTTTATATAACCTTAGGTCCCTGCAAGTGGACATGAGTTTTGGTTAAAAATGAGTAGCCTATAGTACCTCCTGGTACTGCCGTTTGCGGACATTTGGGTCGGCTTAACACAGTAATCGGGTTTGAAATTTCTACACAGATTTTAATTCCCAGCGCAAACTGGGGAGTCAACTCGGACAGATTCACATTGTCTTCAGATGGACAGCGGGTAACCCGAGAAAGAGATAAAAAAGGACAAAGCAAGCTCATTTAAAATACTTTCTGCCATACTAATGAGATCTTGAGCCCGCTCCGCTTTATTGAGTTACAGCAAAAGACATCATGAGCATGTTGCAGGCTGTATAAATCCCCAGCATCCAAATAATCTGTGTAAACAGATAATTATATTTCTTAGGATGAGACTTTACTGCCGTGTACCTGTTACATGGTAGCCATGAAAAATTCCAAATATACACCACAAATACACGGTTAATCTGCACACAAGGCGACGCCAAGTCAAAGGGTGACATGAGGAGATATTATCAAGTTACTCGAACTTGGGACCGGAGCGAACATCTCGAGTGAATGCTCAAGCAACAACGATGTTTACATTACGCTTAGCTACCACACATTCCTTTACGAGGGATTTTTTGCTGAAAATTATTTGCCGTCAACTAATTTTATTTATGGGCTCATGCCTCATCCATGCTAACTAATGAGGTCTGGAAGTCTAATATCAGACGATCAAAATGAAGAATGCCATGATGAATACAATGCCCTCAAGTTAGAAATGGCGAGTGTGATGCCGCAAAGCCTAGCCTGAACTTTGGTTCTAAACAATGTGCCAGAACAAAATGGTAATAAAACGGAAAACTCGATTGACAAAGTTACAATGCAACATTAATTAGTTTATTGCTCGTTTGCAGCTTAGAGTGCTAATCTCAGAACAACAATAATGAGTACTATAGATAAGCCATCAAGGCTAACCGAAGTACTTCGGGACTCTACTAACACAGCTTTCAAGACATTACTTATAGTCTCTCTTTTCCATTATGTGCCCATCCCTGACACAACCCGTCAAAATAGCATTTGGAAATTAAAATCATGAAAGTGATCCAAAATATGGGTCCGTCTGTATAATACTCATAAAAAATCTCGATAAAACAAAAGAGTAAAAAACGCGAATACAATGAGGTTCTTTTTGACACATGTCTCAAATTCTTCCTTGCAAGCTCAGTTCTTGTCACCGCTTCCATTCTGGTACACAAGATTTGGATTCGATTTGGCAAGATGGTTTCTTAGCTCGGTTATGTCCGGTAGTAGAAATGCCCGCAATTTTTGGTATGCTGGCTCAACTTGGTCGTTCACTAGCACCAGCTCAAAGTTCCCAGGAGCTTCACCTGTGGAAAGTCAAACAATAGTTCTCTCATTCTTGACAGAATTTCTACCACGAACACATTAGCCGATGACCTTACCATATTCCATTTCCTTCTGTGCAGCAGCCAGACGTCGCTGCAAGGTCTCTTCAGTTTCGGTTCCACGAAGCCTCAAACGCTTTTCCAAGTCCGCTAACGACGGAGGTTTAATGAAAATGAGTCTCGGCTGCAAATTAGTCTGCTTAATTTGCTTCACTCCTTGCGTATCAATATCCAGTATACACATCTTTCCTTTCTTCTGTACCTCCTCCACGGCTCGCTTACTGAAAAACCATGAAAACAAATTCGGCTATGAGTAAAATCAGTGGTAGTACAGTAGATTAATAAGCTTCTATAGCAACTTCCAATTACAATCTATGAACATTAATCTCTCAACCAATATCCCTTTGACGCTCACGATTCATAATCAAATTACTTTCGACATTAGTACTTGCATGTCACAATTCAATCAAGCCGGCTTAGTTATTAATAATAACTGCTCAAATTGATCCTTCTCGTGGGCGAAATAGCCTAATGGTAGGCATCCGGACATTAGACACCACAATCCACATCGGATTGAATCTATGAAAACTTGCTGTTTCAGCAACCCTGAGTTGCGAAACAAATCCAGTGTCCCAACAGCATACGGGCAGCATATCATAAATCCTCATTTTGCTTTCACCTAATCGATCAGATATTACCCCAGAACGTTATTCGCATCCCTTCTTACAAAACTCAATATCGACCCAATCGTATCCATACACTTTCTTCTTCTAAACACAATACCTATCCTGCATTTACGAACCCAAAAAAACAGCCCCACGGCCGCTTACAACTAAAAAAAAACTAACACTAGCTTTCCATCCCAAATAGTAGATACACATATACATCTATTTTTTTTCCTAAACGGCATTATAAAATCTGGCGAACATCCATGCCGCCGCCTTTTCAAATAATTCCTTCGTCATCACAACAGATGATTTCCAACGAACACATAGTGCTGCCCGGAACACTCCACGCTAGTCGGCTACTTTAAAAAAATGACACGATGATGACTGACAAACAGAACTTAAAAAATGTCAAATAGCACCATTTCAAAAAGAACATTCACACGCATTGTTATCTATATCTGTCATACCTTGTCCCATAGAGGTTCCCGGAGAATTCAGCATGTTCAATAAATTCTCCTTTCTTGATAGCTTCCTCCATCGCTTCCCGCGTTACAAAATAATAATCCCTGCCATCCGATTCACCCGCACGGGGTTTTCGAGTAGTATGAGAAATTGAAAATCCAAAAACATCCGAGAATTCTTCCAACAGCTTCTTCACCAAAGTTGACTTGCCCGCTCCGGAAGGACCACAGAATACGACAGGCGGTGCTTTGGCCATCGTTCCGTTAGTATTGCAATTGAGATTGCCACCACCAAATGCTTTCGTCGATGCACTTGCTCTTGTCGTTGTTGACCACGTTGGTGATGACTCTCGACTACAATTCTGTCCGATGCCCCATCCACTTTTAATTATTTCCGTTGTGGATGATGATGATGATGTCTTGGGACCACGAAGCTCTATGGGACATCGGGAGTTATAATATCTAGTGGTAGAAGAGGATGATGATGAATTGATCAATAATTGGTTATCACCACCACCACGAATCCCCTTGCTACACATGCAGCTTGGCCACAGAAGCTTTTGCGGGACGTGATGGAGGACACAAGAAGAGAATTTAGACATTCGAGAAGCTGAGCTTTAAAAGCACCACCGAGTAATATAATAGAAGAAGAATATGTATACAAGTAGAAGCTTTTTAGAAGGGATTGACTATATATCGTCCTTGCTTCCTTTTGAGCACCTCTTTGCTTCAGTATTTGTTGCTACTGCTCAGGATATGTATATTACAACGTGCCTGCCTATTCGGCCAATGTATTTGGCGGCAACAAAGGTAATAGGTGGGGCTCAACTGATGCTTCACATACGCATGAGCCAGGCGATTTATTTTATGCAAAATAATAATGAAACGATTTTGCAAAATCTTGATGAAATGATCTTTAAATGGTACGAATTAGGTGGATGTAGCAAATTGACTAGAGTTTGGACCACGACGGAGTAGTACGAACTGCTCCAGTTTCATTATCGCACTTTCGGAGACACCGAAAGGTATGCAGACAGTCTGTATAGTAAAAGTTGAGCAACATGCGCGATGATGACTGTCCCGAATAAGCCACCATGAGGTTTCAGCAAAACCGGCTTAAGGCTTAAAGAAAGGATTGCAAAGAATACATGAGAGAAAATTTACAATGTTTCATACATCTCTTGGTTAATGGCAACTCCCATTAGGAAAGAGCAAAAGATTTAAATGGGAAAGCAGTGCGGTCCGTCAACAAACTTGTTGGAGCAGTCGAGCAGTGGGACCACGTGTATGGAGGATCAGACCTGTCCTCCTGTCCTTGGGACAAATAGATGAATAGATGTGGTTATAATTTATTTTTATCTTTTAGCATGCTTACAAAGCATGGTTGGCATGCTATTGTATACCGGCTGAAAAGAGCAGAAAGTCAGCAAGGCTGTGACAATTTGTTCTAGCTAGTATTACGATAGAGTTGGGAAAATGATTTTGAAAAATATTTGTCTGGCTGCTATTAGTGCTATATTAGTCTATGATGGATCTGATGTCTCCTTTATTAAACTGGGACATGAATTGTAAATACAGTTGAGAAGCAATATTTGCACAAGGTGATGATAAAGAATTGAGTACGTTATGGAGTAGACAGACAATCAAGTTCTAGTATTTCTTCAATAGAGTTTTTATTTTTCCCAAAAGTTGACTTTTGAAATGACAAAAAACTCTGATGTAATAATCCTTCAGGATAGAAACAAACGCTTCCCATGATGATGGTCTTAAAGATCATGATTTTAATTGAATTCCGTGTTACGCCTATGCGGATGACCGACCTACCCGACGTGGACGAGAATAACAAAGAAAAAGTTCACTTTGCATGCACAACATGTCTGATTGTTGGTCAAATAGTAATAGTAGTATAATAAATATAATATAATTTCGTCGGCGTTGACCGTATTGCACGTTCACTACTAGATATTATAGAGAAGCAGCAATAGCATTTACATAGCAATTATGACAGCGATCTGTATTATCATCTTCCCCAGCATATTAGACATTGATTTTACAAACCGCTTCACATCCTCCGTTTTGCGATTAATTTTATACGTATGATGAATACAATAAGAGTCGAATTTTCTATGGTCATGTAATGACAATTGAAATAATAATAGTTATTAATTATAACAATCGTTACTCATTCGAAGACTTACAAGTGCGGGAATCACTTTTACATCTGATGAGCTGTGGTGATATTCTACATAACAATGCGAAATTAAGGTACAGAGTGAAACATCTCCAAAAAGCACACGTTCGCATGAATCTTTGTGGTGACCTTAATAATGTCACAGAGCAAAAGAGCAAATAAACAAATTCTACAGGATAGCTTTAAATGGTTTTTAAAACTGGGACTAGTGCTTAATTTCTCTACTGGACAAAGCAAGGAAATAGCTAAAGTTTAGGGAACCGATGATAGTCAACACAATATGACAACATGTAACGTATGCTACTATACAGCTAATAATATGAAAGCCATGACTGAATCACTTCCTAAATATAGGAAAAATGTAAATACAACAATGATAATGACAAAAACTACGAAAATATTTCAGGTTGATATATGGGGATACTGTAAACAAGGATCCTACTCTACCACCCCGTCCCTTAAATTTGTATTACACACCAAAATAAGTTTGTTAATACAATATTATCATAACAATAGTAGTAATAATAATGATAATAAAGAAACTTAACGGCTTAAGCTTAAAGTTTGCCATGTAAACGCGTACAAATATAGTGTATATGGAAGTTACTTTCTCTCAGTTATTGGGTACTTCTCCTAATTAACTTGATTTTCTCAGGTCTGCCTGTAGGCTAAGGGCCAAAATGGATTTACAGTGAGATAACAGAAACTCTTCTGAGCCCTTTGTTTAAATATTCTCTTTCCCCTGTCTATCTTTCTGTCTCCACAGTTGGTCTCAGGACTGTCGAACGCTGACATTTAGGAAATATTCAGTCATCCAGCTCATTCATCAAGTCCGAAAAAAGTGGGCCCGACTTAATTCCTTTAGCACTTGCAGCTCCGCCCATGTCCAGCTGGGGAAATCCAGAGCCTGGTTGCCCAGAAATGGCTTTCCCCAGCCCAGGCTGGGAAAATGCCAACCGTGGCATTTTGAAGGCTGGCTCGCCCAAATCCTCAGATCCCCAGTCCTCATAGGCTGGGCGAGCGCCTTTGTTGGCAACCCCAACACCCATCATTGTTCTCGATCGTCCTAGAAATTAATGATATGAAATTAGTAATTGAATTCCTATATTCTCACAGACTTCCATAGTTCCATAATTTTTCTTGAAAGGCCTTTATTACGGTTGACTTAGATTACCTGGGAGAGAAGTGTTGGGGTTAGAATCTTCGAAAGCAGATATGACTGCATTCTCAACATCAGCCTGCTTTTTGTTTTGCACAGTAGGTAGTACAACCAAAGCTAATGAGAGAATAAGCACCAGGAGCGTGGTGGCCGCCGGTACCACACTATGATTCACTCCCTGATTAGTACTTGCTGGTGGGGTTTTCGTAGCATTTGTTAGAGCAATTTGCAGCCGCTTCACCTGAGCAGTGAGCTTGGAATTCGAAATTTCTAATGAACGCACTTTCTTTGCTAGATTCGTCTTTTCTTCTTCAACTTCTTGGACTCTAAAATAAAACAGCGGTTTAGAACTCCGCTCATTAACTTCTCATAAAACTTGCCCTAAAATTTTGCTCACTTCTGCTGGAGTTTATCAAGATATTCCTTCTTCCTCTTGCGAGAGTCTTGGGCAGAGATTTTGTTTCGTATTTTCCTTCGAATCCTTTTCAATTCTCTTTCCTCGTATTTGGTCAGAGGGTAGTGGGTTGGTAAAGCTATGCCTTCTTTGGATAACAGGCGCTTTTCTTCGTCTAATGATTTTGAAAATATCTTCAATTAAAATCTCATTAACAACGGAACTTTAAAACGGGATAGGACTCCCACGGTGCTGATACTGTCAATTTAATTATTTCTGTCACTTTCACCTGAGAGTTTCAACTCGTGGTAGGTAGTTTGGTCCGTTGAGCCGGTAGGCGATGCATCCAGAACCTCCTCTTCTACCATTTCCTCAGGTTGCAGAATTTGGATCGCCTGCACATTTTCAAATAACTGTAAATTTCAATTAACAGCCCAGGAAGCAATTGGTATAGAGTCCTTCATGTGACAAACGACAAGGGTAATTTCAAATGGGAAACTTGTTTTAAGGAAAAACCTGTCCTTGAAAACAGACTTTCCAACATTAAAAGTTTTGCATACTTCAAGGCGCTTTCTTCTTCGCCTCATTACACTATGGAATAACGTTGAATAATGATAATAATGAAAGACAAGTGATATAACTGCAACTGAATCGTTGCGGTAACTAAATTAAGAGGAGACTTCTGCTTCTGATGCATGGAAAGAAAGATACGTGCATACAGTTAACCTTAATGATTTTACAGCACCCTAAGTGACTGAGGAAAATGCTACTGGTTTATCTTCAAAACTAATCTGTACATATGCATGTAGCTTTTTCATCGCAACACTACTAATTTAGGTGTACATAATTCATTTAACGAGTGGAAAGTCTGTTTTCAAACTTGGCAGCTAACTACAGCTACATTACTTTAGACACGTAAATACTGAGTAGTCCTAACTTTTCCACACATACCGCTACACAGAACAAATGGACGGTTAAACTTACATGGCCGGCACGTACTTTGACTCCAGCCGGAATAATCCCGACGAGTTGGACCACTTTTACATTGTGATTATGATCCTCGTACTGATCTGATGAGAGGGACCCCGAGGATGCTGAACACGGTGACATGACCTCGTCAGTAAGATTGTAAGAGATCACTTCCGAGGAGTCCACGTCGATCACCTCACTGCTTGTATCAACCTCAACTTCGTCCAGGGTGTCTCCCGGTATCTTGTCTCCATAGCGGATAGATTCCAGGAATTTGTCTTCATCTAAACCCCAATTGTCCTGCAAGAAAAATAGTCAACCATTAAAACTGCCCCACAGCAAGATATGATCTTCATGCAAGTCCCGTCATTTCAAAAGCAACATACTCCCACCCAACTTATCCTTATATATTACTTACATCCGAAAAGTTGTAAACAGGAGTTACTTCATCCAAAATACCAAAACTGTCATCCTTGAGTAAACACTCCTTGGAATTCAAAAAAATGTCCAAATGATCCATATGGGACGTCATTTGAGTAACTGTGATTTCACGGACAGTCTAGAGCTGGAATAACACAACAACAAATGTTCACATTTTACCACCAACACCACAACATATAGCTATCCTCTTCATGGATTCCTCCAAGTTACAAAAATTATTCAGTGGCAACTATGTAATTTATACCACTGCGTATCTCAGAATGATCCCCTGTTTGTACACACACACAAAACTAAGAATTCCTCTACTAGCTAATCCACAATCGGAATTACTTCTCTTTATACCGCTACAGAATAGCTAATAATCATGACTTCTGCAGGCTTGCTAACCGTTTGTCGACTAAAAACACTCCTTCGTGTGAACGTGAGTACAACAATAATAATAAATAACACCAAAAAAATACACACAGGGTGCTTCTATAGATAAGTCGGACGGACGGGCGGACGGACAGACAAGAAGTCACAATCACTTGTTGTCGTCGACTAAGTCAAAAATGGGGCTATTGATAAAAGCACCGTCGTGCTACTTTTTCTCGAAAATTATATTTCACGAGCTTGTTTTCTATCTAACAATATGTATACACATGGGTTATTATTTAGTAATCCTTCTGGGTGTTAGTAGAGCCATTCACAGTGTATGAACCGGATTAAAAGACCATGTCTATAAATGGCGCATTGTCATCGAATAAATATACACACACAGAAGGGAAAAAAACTTGAGTAACTTATGCTTTTCATGTCCCTATCATATCTATTGTGTCTCTTCTAATACAACCTCGGAATACTATGGTATTCTACTAATACCTTCAGAATTTGAACAACAGCATGTGGTGGAAGCATTTGCAGTATCGCAAAGCAGTGCGTTTAAAATTAAGAGAACACACACCGGCATTTGCTTGGCCCATTTGTTAAGTAGTATTACATTATGCACGCATAGTACAGTAGAATACAATTCCACAGCCAACTAAAATCATCAATTTTTTTATTGCTCCTTCCGTTGTTGCCCTCTACGGCAACACTAACCGCTTAATATATGCTCCGGCAATATCGCTCACCCTAAAATAAAATTATTATTCACACAACCGTAAACACCTATGGCCTTACATACAAAAATTATATTACGGCACTGACTGAACCCACTGAACGTGATTGACATTGCAAAAGTTTCTACTTACTCCCAACTTCTAAAACGCAAAAAACCAATCAGATTGTTCATATGCTTGCAAAGCAAAAAAACTATTTGTCAAACGTAATATCAACTAGTGTGAACATCATCATCCCCCTTCTAGTTAGCAAATCCTGGAACATTTTTTTTATCATCATGCTGCAAGACGCAATAAGATCCATGTGCACACAGAATCATCATGTATTACAATAATACAATGAACCTGAATATATAAATGTTCAACGAAGGACAGACTAAGAAGACAGAGTTCAAAATATTACGTATGCTTGCATGAACATCAAACAAATTATTATTAGCAAAACGTATAGTACTAATGGCAGAACTTTTAAGACCTACACCTCGTTATGGTCCGTATCGTTTCACCGACCGACCGTCCGTTCGTCAAGGTTTTGCTCCTGATGACCGCTCCTTTAGCTTACGTCCAAAAAGTCCAATCACAGCAAAAAAAAAATTTGTTGAATGCGAATGACGAGCAGCAGTATTACAGCTAGAGATAATTTCTAACCGAATTTCAAGCAAGCTCATCAGAAAATTAATTCGTCGCACTCTCGTCCGCGTGTGTGTCCTTCTCAATAATATTATTAAAGTCAATAGAACTATACGGCAGAAGAACTGACATTTAAGTTTAAAACGTAAAGCGTTAAAGATTGACGGCAGCAGGAGCACACCTAACTAACTTACTACTACAACAGTAATAAGTAAAGTGTCTCTTGGCAGAAAAGCCAGCAGTAGTTAGTAAGTAGTGATATAGGTGGTAAAAACCTTAAAGCTAGGATCTGTAATATAGGTTAATTTACCTAAAACAGGTTTTTGGCTGTCATGCATATATATTTTATATTTCTTATTTTGCAGTCAAATTGTTCCTCTCTCCCTCATTAAATCAAGATATTCCGCATCTCTTACTACGAACCATTAGCTCAGCTTCCCACAAGGCATGTATGAATCCAATTGAATCCAATGCATGCACGCTCCTGACTCACTTTAACTTTGACAAACCACGCTGTTATTTTATCAATCCAAATCTTGCATCGGCTCTCGAAATGAACGAACCAACGAACGCTCTCCTATTCAAAACCCTTTCACAACGTGCTCCTTCCCAATAACTCAATGTACTAATTTAGATACATATACCAGGAACACTTCTAACTAAAAACAGATCAAGCAGAACAACAACCACCTGCCAGAACCTTCTTTCTATCTCTAATACACTCCCGGCTTTTTACACCAAATCTATATCCTACCATTTAAAATCCACCGAAACGAATTCACATTCAATTAAAGGATAAGATTCCAGCCGGTTTTCGGCCAAATTCCCCGAGTCCATGAGGACAAAATGATGACCATATGCTCAAAAAAATAACGCACCATACGATACAGAAACGAAGGAGGACGAGACGGCATGGCATGCCCACCAATGCCGACAAAAATATATCGCACGCACACCCAACAAATAATTTCTTGTCAATACAATTATCAAAATAATACTCAGTAACCAAGCGCAAGTTTATGATCGATTTAGAAACGTTAGTATTACTCGCCGAAGAAAAACTGATGTAATTTTTGAATTTAATATCAACAGCATCCCTCCTATTCCTCGCCCACTCAAAATTTGACAGATCTCCCTTCCTTCACGCTCCAACCCATGGTTGCCACGCCACAGTTCTCATGTCAGAAATGTCAAAATTTCAACATTCCAAATCTATAGCCGCTACAGCTATTTCATTACATAATGCTAATGCTAAACTGTGTTTGACTCTAATTATTGAAATTTCCAAAATTTCCAATCATCACTTACCGGCAATATAATTTGTTGTTGCAGTATCCCAGTTATAGTTTCCGATCCCGATCCAAGAGAAGAGCAGATTACGATTACACCACTACTAACTAAAACATGGATGGATTTAATTTTGAATTTATCTCTCTAAACTATATTCCCAGTAAGTTTCCCTGTTCACAGTTACTCCGTGAGTGAATTTGAAGCTAAATGAGTTTATAATATTGTGCCTAATGTAATATATAAGTAGTCAAGCCTTTAGGCAGAGGCATGTATAGTAAAGTAAGTATAGTAGGGGTGGATGTAACTTGCTTCAGCTTGCTGCCGCTGCTGCTCACACAGTTAAGTTAGTAGTGTTGTTGTTCTCTTATGGGGAGACAGCTGTCAGATTCGTACGTAAAAGTCTCCCTCAAATACAAAACCTTCTATGTATGTTCCACTAATACACACACACATTCACACACTAAATCGACAGTTTCTTCTAGTAATATTATTATTATTATTATTATTATTGTACTATTATTATCATTCCTCTATTATGAGCAATACTGAAAGCTCTTCTTTCTCACTCCTATACTTTCCACTACTACTACTACTCTGTCAATGTGCTCTATGCATAGCTATAGTGCTCGATCCGCTCCGAAAGTCTATTGCCGGGGCCCCCTTATCCACCAAATTATAATTGTCTTGTCTTGTTGAAGAATCGCCGAATATTTTGTATGTACTAGCACTACTCTTCTTTCTGAAGAGTTTGAGAGAGTTGGTGTTAGTAATGATGTTTCAAGAGTTCTTTTTTTTCGCTATGGACATATGGACTTTCAATGAATTCCCTTCCGCTCTTCTTTCGCCTTCTATACTTAGAGCCGTGGTGTACTGAAGCTACTTTTAAAAAAGATTCTTTCACATATGCTTGATAATAAACGGGGAATGACACTCCTATATAGTAGTGCTTGTATTACCCCTATCTCTCTGAACACTAAAAAGGCTTCAGTATAGTATAAAGTTAGTCAGTCCCGGCTTGCTTTTGCTTCCTTCCTCCCATCATGCCTATCTATTTACTCATTTTGCGTAGCATTTCTATATAGTACAGTATAATACTAGAGCGAAACAGCTTGGAAAGAGTCGGATGTGCATTATATTGTGTGTTAAAGCATTAGGAACAGCGAGAGGAAAATACAATTCGTACGCATTATGCTTCGACGAGGATTCTTAATAGAACGGGCATTGTTCGTTCTTCGCCCAAATAAATGCATTCCCTTCTGCTTGCTCAGTCTGTCTGACTCACACACATGAGCTTGGTATTCTATAGGAATTTCAAAATCCACCATGCTGATGAAAAAGCATTTGATTGCTAAGGCAACCATTAGGGCAGGTAGGTAGGGTAGGAGAGACAGTGGTCATGGGGAAAGAAGATGCTTTAAGTGCGTATGGTAGCTATGTAACCGCGCAAAAAAGTAAGCATGGTTTTAATGTATGTTTAAAAAACACACTGTGAGTTGTTGAGAAAGGGTTAAACGCCTCTTCTTTTTCTTCTTCTCCCTCTGGATACTTTTTATTATTGCGTGAGGAATGAAACCGTTGGCTGAAGGCTCTCTGGTGTTGTTAACCCTTTCTCGAGATGCGCATCTTGTACTTAGTCAGTACTACTCAGTACTTACTATAGAAGAGGAGAAGCAAGCGAAAGCATAACTGCTATATGCTTTAGTATAGTAAAGCAAGCTTTGAACTGATATTTGAGCACAAGTTTAGGTCGTCGACATTTCATCTAGATGTCTCCCGTAATCGAGTAAACGGATGAGAAGCAAGGGTAAACCGATTCTGTGAAGATGAGTAAGGAAAGATGAGAGGTACAGAGATCTTTGGGAGAGCGTGGAAGAGTGTTAAAATCTTCACCGTTCGTTTGCAAGAACTTATAATGATTCGTTAAAGGTATATGGCAGAGGAGATTCGGTAGACAAACATGGTAAATTACTGCTTTGGTATCTGTACGTTTTTGCAAGAAGGGAGCTAATGATCATCATGGTGAAGGTGTGCATATGATCTCACAACACATGTTGAGATTCACAGTCCCTGACTCCCAGAATCCCAGCTGAAATGTATCCTTCTTCTTCTCTCCTTAATTTTTTAGTACGACAATACTTATTGTAGCTTTATATGTGCACAATTCGTCAGGTTTATTGGTTGGACACAGAAAAGTATTCCTGGGCGGGATAACTTTATACGGTGCTGAAATGAACGGCCTTTTCCTTTAAGGCGTTGTGCCCAATGAAATGTATATGAGCTGCTGCTAAGTAGTTGTGATTTTTGTTCATCTCATCAAAGCCTTTGAAGGGTGTGTACTTGAGAAACCAAATTATGAAAAACCTTATGGCACCGACAATGGCATTAGAAGACGGTACAGGCTGTCCATTTCTGTGAGGGACGAAAATAAATGTGGAAATGAAAGACATGAAGCCATAAATAATTTAGCTAAAAAATAAATTCTTCATTAGACACACCTGTCCTTCAGCCTCATTTCTCAGAAGTTTTAAAGGGCATTTCTTCATGCTGTTAAAAATAAGCCGCCACTGCTGTATGGTTGATCCAATTTTAAAACTAATGAGGTCTGTAGGAATCTGGATATTTTGTTTTAACACTGCCTTAGCAAGCACGACCTGGTGGGGGCTATTAGTTGACAGTTTTATAAATGCTCAGAATGTGCATGTACGTGACTTTAGAGACTTATTTCTCACTTTGGCCGGCCTCTGTGCATTCTCGTTAGACAGACAGACAGACGGATTTTATTTTGCTTTCATTTACTATTCGTGGGAGTGTCGGAGAGAGAAAGAGACAGAAGGGAAGGCCACACAAAGTCATGCTATACAAGGAGTCTAAAGTACCCTCGGAGTACAGGAGGGAAGGATTTATTTTATATGTCACCCTGTCATACGCGGTCAATGGTGCCTAGGAAGAAAAATAGGGAACACAAGTTGTCCGCCTTTGGTATACGGACGAAATTCGGGCGACGAGCAGTATGCTGCTACAGTGTGAGAAAGGCTTATATATCTATTACGTGCCTAAAAGAAATTGCCCACAGCTGAATTATCTAAAAAGTTTGCTATGGATGTGTGGATTATGCCTTTGATGCAGCATGTGTGCGAGTGTGTATGGAAAGGACTTAAAACCGGAAGAGTAGAAAGCATAATTTTAACATTTATTCCCCCTCAGTCATCCCCGTCTTTTATTGTGTTCAGGGCGGAGATGGGATCCAGGTTGATCCTTCGGCGGGCTACATATAATAAGTCTTTTATATATAAAAAAAGCATTCCAAGATTGAGCAATTTATCATGTCCCCTTGTGGATTATGACGTCATTTAATTTCATTCATTCATTTAGTCTGCTCTAAAAGATCCCGCAGTTTTATAAAACCCGTCTGTTTGACATGAATGGACGTCATATCGTCCATTCTATACTGCATTTGTGTAGAGAGACACACATGTTTGTACACACGGTCGTTATTGGCATCATGTCATGTCTTAGGACGGTGCCACAACGGAGGCATTAGATGCCACAGGCGTAAAGACTTCATAATCCGCCAAAGTAAAATGATACGAGGGAGAAAGGAGTTCAGGAGGATCCGTTCCATTCTGACTTTCATACGAGTGTGGAAGATTAGAGTAGGAATCTGAATTACTATTGCACATTGAGGATATGTAGAGATCCGCTCCAGCGCCGAATATGGGCCCGCTACTGTAAGTTATAAAAGATGCTCATTAATCATTTTATTCACTAAATTAACTCTGTTCCTGCTCTCAGCTAAGTATCATCATCTGGTCTTTAACGTTGGTGTTCATAATGAAATTGTATACTAACTTAATGAAATAGTATAACACACTTGTTTGTCTTCCATATTGGCTATTACTGTCATTCAAAGGGATCAGACATGTCAAACTCTTTGACTGTGTAGAGAGTGATATGAGGGCGGTTTAACTTACTTGGAATCATGGCACACTGCAAAGTGCTTTTTGACTACGTTGAACTTGACAGGCTCAGCTCTGGAACTGGAACTGTTGCCATCATAGCAGAAAAGGAAGGCCTTACTTGAGGTGGCATAACGTGGAGTTTTAGATCGCGTCCATGGAACGTCAGAAAATCCACCGCAAATCCATTTTGTCTGTAAGGGCAGAAAATAATAAACAATGTTTTTTTACCAACCCCCATTAGAGTAATGCTATGGATGTGCCATACGAAGTAAAACTACCCGCAACTACTTTCACGTATTTTACACATTGTAATCCACCCTGCCTATTCCACATGAGCAGGCAGACACATTCCAACTCTGGAATCTTTCGAATCCACCCATCTTCATGTGGCTTCAGTCAGAGAGAAATCCATGGGAAAAACTAAGTGTAGAAACAGAAGGAAGGCTTTCTGCGACACACTCGACCCACATGAATCAGGATCACATGAAGGGTAAAGGGTTCGTAATGCTATCAACATTGAAGAGGAGGATTCCTAGTTTATTTATGCCTAACCATTTGAAAGATTGATATTGTTGTTTTAACTTCTTGCTGATAACTTAAAAACTAATCATGACACACGGGAACAAGCTGTCTGTCATGTTGGGGGACAAAAAATGCAGCCTTTTTGGTGAACCTAAAGACAGACATGAACTGGAATACACAAAGCTCTCTTAAATCGCTAGAAAACAAGGAAAATTTGCCCAGCTGCAAACTGACACAGAGAAATACGACTTTGCGCGAGTACATAATGAGCAAATAAGCCTTCACATTATTGGCCTTACGCCCTTCGGCATAGTAATATTGGAAACCTAATTTCCTGATTTCGGGCCTTCAACGAAACTCTTTTGTGTTTATAAGAAAGTACTCCGTTCATGACTCACGTTTTGAATGACAGCGACAACGTAGGTGGGAGCTATGCCATCGCAATGATTATGGAAAGCCTCGGCTCCAAATCCATGAAGTGAAGCACGATAAATGCATCTCCAGGACTGCTTGGAGGACCCATACCACTCGTTCAACTTCCGCCCCAGCAGAATTCTTTCATTGTTAATTATGGCCGAGGATTGGAAGAGTCTTGGTGAGTTACGTGGTGTGAGTCTGGGGTCCGCATCATGAAACTGATGTGGCAGGGCTGCAAATCTGTACCGCTCCAAGGAGAGTGCCATAGGAACGCAGCCAGTTGGTTCGACCTCTTCAGCAAAAACCCTCGAGTCTTAAATCAAACAAGAAAAGAGCGTTACACTGTCATCAGGCATATTAATCCTACAATATCAATTCATAACATATAGAATTATTACGCAAAAACAGTGACAATTCAAGTAAGAGACAAGACAAAAACATATTTCATACCAATAAGAAGCAGTCTCACATGCGAAATCACTGGCGCCAGATATTTTTCTACTTTAACTCTCTCTGACTCTGTCCATCGGCTCACATGAGTCTCAACCCCTGCCTGGTATTTTGCCCAACGCAGAACGCATCTCCAGACCTCTTCCTCTTCAATGCAGAGCTGTATAGTGGGGGAATAAGAGTTGAAGATGTCAGGTGGTGATATTGCTTTTCCTTGAGTAATTTAAAAGTACTGGAAGCGAGCCTTTAGAGTCATCAATAAAGCATTGCACAGATATATTGGTTCTTTAGGACATGTAACTCTTCTGCTTACGCTGTCCGCATCAATAAGTGCTGTTAAGCAGTTCTGAGGGATGTTTAGGAAGCCCGGAGACTGGAGTACTTCTGATGCATTTTCACCCACAAAGGCGATGCATCTGTCAATAATTCGATTCATAGACTTTTTCCCTTTTTGGTGAGCAACAACCGCCGCATTTAAAAGAGTGAACACATTACTCGCCTCCAGACTCCCACATAGAATCTCTTCACACGTCCCAACCAAATCTTCCATTCCTGAAACATAAAAATTTGCTAAACCATCATCTCACATTTTTCACCCTTCCCCGCTTTCCCCCGTGGACAAATAAGGGAAGCGTACGACCATATTTTTATATGTGGAATAGAAAGAATTGCCTAAATTTCCTTCAAGTATTTCCTGGCTGCTTACCAAATTCACTGGCAATATTTAAGAGATCGAACAAATTGCTTTCGTCAATGCTGAGCTGTAAGACAAAAAATAAGACATGCATGAAAGATTGACTCCAAATAGAGAAGAAATGTAAGACTTGAGGGTTGAAAAACAAAGGAAATTCCATACCTTTCCTGTATAGATATAGCCCAGGAGGATTTGGAACACTTCAGGCGTCACATCAGACAGTCTTGTTTCCCCACTAAAAGCCGTACACCTGCAAAACCCAGAAGAAACGTGAATGAATGTAAAACAACTGGCCCTTCTATTATTCCAGTATAGCAGCATCATCATCTCACTTAAGATTCCATACTTTTTTTCTGCCTTCAGAGAAAGGAGAACTACTTCTAAAAATACATCCCTCACTTAACAACTTTAATATTGTTGACTCCTATACGGAATACGGAGTTCCCATTGTTTGTTTGAAGTAGTCTAATTTTCCAGTAAATCTACCCGTCTTCACAAGCACAGTGATGTATATTTTACAAACAGAATCACGACTGGGTATTATTTTCCCTTCAGCTGGAACTTGCTTCTTGTTGCTTCCCAAGCTGCTACATGACCAAAAATGTTCAATAGTCAGTAAAAGGCTCTATTAGATCGCTCAAAGTACCTTTTGAAGGTCAAGATATCCCTTTCCCCGAGTTGACACGTAAATCTCAGCTAGTTTACAATAACTAAGATTAGGTGAGTGCAAGCTTCAATTCCTGACGATGAATGGACTCTTTGTAGAGTAATCTCAGAGGTTTTATAACAATGAAGTGCGATTTCGATATCCATTGATTACATGACCTGACTTGATGATGCGCTTTTGTTGCATGTAGACAGCCCTACCTTGAAGAGGTTTAGCAAGAATGTATAAAGTTCATTGATTTTGCCATACGCGAATACCGGCAAGTCCGGACCAAAAGGCAGGAATGCTGAGCAGTCTGTGAAAGGAAGAGCTATTCAAAAAAATGAACTAGGGACAGAAGCTGTAGCTTCTGTCTTTTGGTCGGTCTTCGGGTGTTAGTCCATCATGGCATTTTTCTCGTCGGAAATCATTGTTATTCATGTGTATTCAACGTCAAATGATTCTGATTTTACTGCAGTTGGTGTGTGGAAATGAAAAACCTGTTCCTAATTATAGGTTCTCAACCACGAAGGAATTCAGGCACCCTGTTTAGACAGCACCACGTGAAATGACCATGTAACGTCTATGCAAATTTCCGGCATATAATATTACACTACCGTGTCACGTAATGGGAAGGTTGCTACTTGATAGTTAAAAATGTTCAGGAATAGAATGTACAACAAGGCTGAGGGAGGTAGCAACTGTCACGAAACTATGCATGAGTTTTTACGAGCGATTCCTATGGCATCAGAAGGAAAATACGGCGTGGAAATAAGGTCGAATAGGATTAAAATAAGACCGGAAAGAAAATATACTACTCACCGACTTCTCAGAATAATAGAATGGCAGCGTATAGGAATCTCTTTGGCGCCGACGAAGAAAGTCAAATCACTCGTTTGCACATCTTGAAGTAGAGCCTCCAAGTCACTTAGCAAACGGTTGACACCTGTGTCTAGCGTGTAAGTTCGTCCACCCATGCTGACCTCTCTTTATATTTTCCTCACTATTTTCACTTACATTTGACACTCAAGTAAATGTTGGGCACTTGCTAGGAACAAAATTTTAAAAACTTTTCACAACGCGACCTGATCTGTATCTCGTTGTAAGGCAGACTATCTGAGCAAAGGTATTTAAGAAGCAAATACCACAGACTGCAGTCATTCCAACGCCCCAAGTGCCTCAAGGCTTTCTACCTGCTTAAGCTCATTGTTGCTCCTGTTGTTGTTGCTGTTGTTGGAAAGGCAAAAAAAACATGCCGGAGGTGATTGTTTCATCTTCTTCTTCTTAACGTGGCATTCGTATACAGAAAGGGGAGCAGGTATCAAAACTCTCCACATCATTACGCTATCTTCATGTAATGCAATGGATCTACATACCAAAAAGGTACCCCTTGGGTCCGGAAATCCATCATACTATAGTTTTTTCTGCTGTGAGGTCCAACCGAATCATGGTAACCCTGTGTTTATATCCATTGCTATTGCTATATGATAAACGGGAAGAAATTCAAGCCAAGTTCTCCTCCCAATTTTCTCTTGCCTATGAAACCTCGCTCTCTCTCTCTCTCTCCCTCTCCGTAATCTTAAATCATTAAGAGTATAGTGAAGGTGCTAGGAGCTTTCTCTCTCATCTCTCTTCTTGCCTAGTTGACTCGAAAGAAGATTAAACTTTGCTTTCTATATTCTCAAGTTTTTCATCCCAGAGCAAGCTGGATGCCATTCCAGCTGGTAATGAGTTTCTAAAGGATTTCCATTTCTTATTTCCCTCAGCATGAGCACAACATCACAAGGCGCCTGTATGGCATGCATACGACATGCAGGCGTGCTTCTGCGTTGAAAGCTTATTCAACGTTTGTTGTTCAGCTTGTAAAAGGCAGGAAAGTCAGAAGATTTCAACGGCAGAGCTATAGCTGTGCTAACAAAAGCAATCTATATGTTTAAGCATGTGAGAAAAATATTTACAATTTCAGGTTAAATGTAGTTGACATATTCATCACGTATTTACTGAATGTTGAGCAACTCAATAGTTGCTCCCCAGTTTCAACTATTTTACTATAGCTGTCGTCAAAGCGAAAATTTTCACTCTCAAAGCTTTGAGGAGGAATGTAATTAGAAGAATTGCTGCTTGCTAAAAAGGCTCTCACATATGCGAATATGCTCTTGTGGATGTTGTTGGTCGTTGGGATAACGTATAACTGCCGGCTGCAGGAAAGTGATGTACGTTCTAGCTACAAGCATAAAATATACAAGTTCAATAGATATTCAGATGGGGTTCGAGCACTTTATCATTTAAGGTCCAATTTGTTACAATTATGGAGCTTCGCATAGACACACAACCCGTTTTGAGTCATCCATCCACAAAAGTTGGGAGTTGTACATAAAAGGGAGAGCGAGAGAGAGAGGAAGGTTTCGGGCGCAACAGATGAAGAATGACCGTTTAACGTGAACAAAATAGGAATATAATGTGGTCGTAACAAAATTGAATAGAGCTTCTGCCCGGATAATCTTAGTTGCTGTTAATGCCACCTGCTACTCGGAGCAAACTCAAACTGTCAATTTAAAAGCCAAGCAGGCCGTAAAGGCAATAACATTATCTCCACTCGACAGGTACTTGAGACAGGAGCCGTACTCGTGCTCTTCTTTCCTTCTACTCCTTTCCCTTTTGCTTTCATGTATGCAGAGGGAGAAATGAAACACTGCGGAAGTAACATGGTTGGGTTTTCTCGCTCTACCAACAACAACTTGTGTGCTCCTGGGATCGTCTGATAGTTCTCCGTTGCTATAGCTTCTTCTTCTTTTCCTTCTTTACGATGAAATTGTGTTGACACAAGTTTTTGAGGAGAGAGTGATTGAAACGGTGGGTAGCCTAGAGCTAGTATGAGAGGAAGAAGATGTGTTCGCTCAATCGTCTCCTTAACATTTCACACGCCATCGTCATTCTTCCTTCTTCTCCCACCCTTCCGATTGCGATACTTCTTGAGAACAGGTCTAATAGAGAGAAAGCATAAGAAAATTGTAAAAATGCCGCTTCTCTTACTCGTTCCGCGCTTTAATCGGCACATCATATCTTCTTGCACTTCCCCTGGATGCACATTTCTAGCTATATAGCAAGCAATCCTTCTCCTCTGTTTGCTTTCATATACTAAAAGCCGTAGCGAGCAAAGAGACACTGAAGAATGTATATTTAATGGATAAATGTTTGAACGGTCTTCCCCTCCCCATCTCCCCTGCCTTCCTGCTTCGCCGGATTTTTCTGCAGATACACAATTCAGCCAATTCTTTAGCTTTTACTTATTGATTGAATAGTTTGCTGATGACAGAGGGATGACGGAGTAAAAGGAGAATGAGACGTGGAGCAGAGCCCAAAATGCACTTTTTCAATAGATCTCTCTCTCTCTGTTAGCTACATATATTCACATAAGGTATTCCACCCGTGTACATATAGAATGAGTCTTCAAAAGAGGGGTGGGTCATGCCAAAAAATGTGTATTATCTTCGGTCTTCGGTGCAATAGCTCTTTCACTTGTACGAATAATACTACTCCCAGCATCATTATTATTATTGGTAGAACCACAAAGCTATCAGCCTTGGAGCATTTGGTGGCAGATTTGCCATAGAAACGGGCATAGGGTTACAATATATATATTCTTCTCACTCCCTCCCCTCCTTTTCTTACTCGTTCATTCGTTTAGGATGACGGTAGTGATGGTGATGAGGAAGAAGAGAGGAGGGCGACGGGAAACCGTGGTCGTAGGCCGCGTCCCGTATATCACACTTTTTTTGCATGCATTCACTACAATATTACATCCTGCAATAGGGAAGTAGTTAACCATAGAGACATGCTTCATTCTTTACAATTTCGCCCTGCCTGCCTGTCTGTCTGTGAAGCTGTCCAGAAAGCCTTTCTCCTATCCTAACTCCTACTACCGAATTTCATGTCATTCTTCACTGTTTTTGTCACAGGGTAAATTGTGAATTTCGGAGCTTAGTAAATAACCCGATGCTGCTACTACTGATTTTCCTATTGCTAAGTCTCTCCTTCCATGTGATGACTACAAGTTCCTATGGGCATGCTCCCCCTTTTCCAAATAGCACGAGGAGAAGTGAGAAACTAAATACTATATGCGAGCTACTGCAACTATACTTTACTACTACTACTACTATTCTCTCCAGTCCGGAGAACTCCGGGAATCGATTTTTCCAGCATGCTACTACAATATGTACATAAACATAAACCCTGTACTGCCTTCCCCATTGGCAAACAAGAAGGGGAAGCATAAGTACACGCTAGACGGAATTCAGCGTAATATTCTCAACTAACTTTCCATTTCCATGGGTTTTATCTGTGAGATAGTGTGTGAGCGTGTATAGCAGTGCGTGCATTTAAGCGAACCTTGCTTTCTGTCGTCTCACGTAGAGTAACATACTAGTAATGCATTTTCTTCTTCTTCTTCCTACTCCTCCTCCTCTCTCTTTCTGCCTCTCTCTCTCTCTCTCTCTCTCTCCCTCTTTCTCCTCCCGGTTTTTGAGTTGACTCACACACAAGCACACACACCCCGACGGATAGAGGTGAGGACGACGGTGAAGACTTCTTCTCTGCTCCAATACATTTTCTTAAACCAGTAATCCATCTTCGATGTCTCCGGCAGGTCATTTCCCATTTAAGCACTATCTCTTCTAACATTGACTTTTACTCATTTCTCTATACCCAAAGGTCCAAGCTACAATACTGTGCATAGCTTTCGGAAGTGTGAAAATAATATAGAACTTCCTCCCCTGTTTGATATCAGGTAGACTGGAAAGTTGTGGAATTATGAGTAAATGCCATTGCCATTAATAAGTTTACCTACTGTTCTTCTTCATCTGCTAAATCCAGTGACAGGCGTCAGTACATCATTTTATTGCTATTGTTATACCACTGTATTGCAGTATTGCACATATTGACGCAGCGGGAAGAAGACCGGTAAGGATATTAATGTTACACGCACACAGACATTCTTCAGGCTCAGAGTGTGTAACGACTATATAACTTACTTGTCAATCTGTTATTTACTGGCTTATGAAATATTTTCGTCTGTGGAACAAACTCTATAATAATAATAACACAAAAGAAGAGTCATCCTATCGATTGATGATTGGGGACCTCCAACTGGCCTGTCTGTCTTCTCTTCGGGGAAGCATTACTACCACGTGAGAGCCATTTGGTTTACTTTAAAGAAGAAGCAGTGCTCATGGTATATCATAATTGTTTGGTGTATGGATAGTGATTGGAAGTGCGACGTGTGGATTAAACCTCATTATCTTATTTGAAGAGAGCGAGAGAGAGAGAGAGATATGAGACCCGCCGTATTTGAGGGTAGTATATAATATTTTGATAGTCCTCAAGTGGAGAACAGTAGTTGGATAGGAGAGTGAGTTAACGACAGGACAGGAGGACAGTGGATCAGATTTAAGTGAATGTGAAACACGATATTATTTTTTCTCTCTCTCACACTGGTCGTGTTTGCATTGAGGAGATGTTGCTCTGGTCACATAATAATATAGAACAGTAAATGTGCCAGGTAGATTTGTGGGGGCTCTCAACAAGACCAGAAAATAGTGTCCTGATAGTAAAAGGGTATAACAACAACAAGAGTGTCAACCAACTCCAGGTATATATGTGAGTTGAAACGAACGACGAGAACGACCAACCTGTCAGAACTCCTCATCATGTGGAGAAGAACGGGAGAGCCACTGCTTTCCTGGTAAGGGACTTTTTTTCCATACAGCATAATACATTCTTTTCAAATCGCTTCTTCCATTCTTTAGCCAACCATCGTATCTCCCTATCTCCACAAATAGCAAATACGCATAGAAAAACAAGATCCAATAAGAATTCCAATCCGGCTTTCATCCCTGTCTCTCTCCTCTGAATCATTCTGAGTACCATCTGTAATCATCTGCTGGGTGACTCTAATCCTCGTATTTCTGTCTCCTGGAATATACTTCTATTATTGCTGCTACATACGACGAAATAATTCAAAAGATAGAACTTCTGGGGACGCCACACAATCCGGACTTAGCATCTCACAATAGAGAGTAAATATAATTGAGAGCTTATCAGGTAAATATAGGAAGCTCTTTGGGTTGCTTTATGGGCAAACAAGTACTTAAGAGCAGGCTATAAATTTCAGTTCCATCCATCCATCCAAGAAAGCTACAATTACAGCTTCCTACTCCTCTTCTTCTTCTTCTCTCACAAATATTTGGAAGCTATTTTTTCCTCCTTTATTTACTATCCCAATAGTTTACACATATTACGACGAGAACCTGCTCAGGAGTAGAAAAAAAGATAGTAAACTCTTGGTGATTTTTTTCCTTGTGCAGAAAATTATATTGCCGTAAAATGTCACTGACATTGATCGGGTGACAGGGTATTATTAGTGCCGTAAAATATGATGTATCTGTGGACGATTTAATTTCATATTAGTCATACATACGAAGGGTTATTGGTGTCAGTCATGTAGTAATTTGTAATTGTAGCAAAGTCATACGACGACGTGGTGTATATGAAAGGAAACTGTTATTTGCTAATCCAAGTCATTTGCAAGTCTCTTCTACATAGAACTCATGTGTATTAGTGGGGATGTCTTTAGTTGTAAGGAGATGGAGATTGAGGATTATTTAATGGTATAGCTAACAGACCGGCGTCACTCTTCTTTAAACTCTCTCGTTACGAGCAGTTGTGAATATTATGAGAGATCCTGTGACGCTACACTATTACTCATCTATTAGTCACACAGCCAATATAGTCTGATTATTTACCCCTGTAGCCAGAAAAAAATGAAATAAAAGGTAGAGATAAGGGTAGCCACGGAGAGATTAAAAATCTATTCGTTACCATTTATTTAATCAAATTAATATGTGCTTTCACACCTCTGAAGAGGCAGGCAGGACATTCAAAAATGTATAATAAGATAAGGACAGACAGAGAGAGAGACACAGGAAGGGAAAGAAGATGATGGTCCTGAGGGAGTTATTCCATGTGATAGTTGTGTGTGTGTGTTATTATTAAGTGTGTTCACCATCATAATTCTCGTCATATCTTAATCTCCTCTCGCACCATTGGCATTCATTCACTGGTCCTAATTATATTCGCTCCTCTTTATAATAATTTTCTTATCTTAATTTCCAGGCAGGCGAGGTGAGAAGACTACTATAACTACTTCCTCTTTTTGCAACTCATCCGTGTCCCTTGACTGAACAAAGTTATCTCTAACGACCGGCCCCTATATACGTTGCTCAACTATCAGTCTGGAAGAGGAGAACATAAAATTATGAACAGGGAGAGCTCAAATTACTAAAACGACTCAACTATATACACTTGCCACACTCTTGCTTCTTGCACAAGGCTTGAACGAGTTGATTGGACCCAATTTCTTGAGGATCCATTTACATTTGTAGTAGGATGCATGTGTAAACTATATTTTGGTGACGTGAGCATTCCGCTACATGAAATTTATTTCCAGTAGTGGCAAACATAGCACGAGCCATTAAAGTCTGGGAGCAGAGAAAAATATTGTTGTGTTGTGGCAGGCGAAACGATGGGTGAACATTTCACGGCATTCTCTTTTTAGACGTCATTTCTTCTTCTTCTGCTAGTCAAAGTGGCAAACTACACACGCAAAAAAGAGGAAAACTATACTCCTGTCAACAAATATACTAAGTATAAAAGAGCATACGTTAAGCTTCTTTTGCACAGTTAAAAAGAGAAGAAGGAAACTGAGTCTTGAACGAGAAGAAGGAGAAGAAGAAGAAAGGCTGGATTAAACAAAATTAATTTGGACTGGCTCAGTGACTGAGTGAGAGGAAGAAGAAACTTGTGCTATTCTCTGTATACAAGAAACGAGCTCCGGACTGTGAAAAGTTTTTCCTGAGTGACATATAGGAGTCAAGTATACGACTCCTTCTGTAACTATGAAATTCTAAGAACTTGAAAAGTGAGGAACAAAGTAACTATAATGACGTTTGCGAAAAACCCTGGATTGTAGACGACTTGGAGTTTGTTGTTTAACGATGACCAAGTGTGAAGAACGGACAGATTTAATCCGTTTGATTTTTCATATTATTTCCTTCCTCATTTGTTTGTGTTCCCCGAGTGCCGGTTCAAGTTCAAAGGATGGACCAGGAGGTACGGTCGCTACTACTGCTTCATCCCGCTGTGATGAAATTACAATTCCAATGTGTAAAGGAATTGGATACAATTTTACGCATATGCCAAATCAGTTCAACCATGACTCTCAGGTAAGACTAGCTATACGGCTTTCTTTTAAACTAAAAATTATTCTATTAGCTCCTATTTTTATACTCAAGATGCGAAAATTAATCTTATTTCATCCATATGAACTGCTGCTGGTACTCTCAGTTCTACATACTTATTGGCTGCTATAGTGAGCACTTGTGCACATGGTTTCTAATGTAGAAAAAAACTGTGCACTTGAACTGGTAGATGTCTTTCTTCGCTTTCCAAAAGCTAGATTTTGACTCTTCTCTTTGCAGATGCACACATTATATTATAAGCAAAAGATTTTTACAATGATGAATGAAACATGAATGGAGCTGTAGTGATGCTGAAGCATTCCCCTAATCAGCTTCTCTCCTGCATTCGAAATCCATGCAGCATTTCCTTAACGTTTTAGCCAACATAAATAAGGCTAATATCCACTGCCACTGTGGCATGTCTATGAAATTAAGATAGAGAGATAAGCTCACATCAAAATACATAAATTCAAATCACGTATCAGGAAATCTATAAACATGAGTGGATACATGCTGAGCATAGGGCTATAGAATCAAGAGTAAACTGCACACTAAATTGGTTAAGCTTTGTTTGAGGATAAATTGTTGCTTTAAGTACGTAATATACTCACACAGTGTGTTACTATTTGATTTGAGAGTGAGCAAGTAAGTAAACGGAGGTAAGGTATGTGTATGGAAATATGGTACTGATTTACTTGTATGTTGGATTTTTAACAGGAGGAGGCCGGGATGGAGGTGCATCAATATTGGCCATTGGTAGAAATAAAATGTTCTCCAGACCTTCGATTCTTTCTCTGTTCCTTGTACGTTCCTATATGCTTGGAGGATTTTGCTGGAGTCGTTCCTCCCTGCAGATCCGTTTGTGAGAGGGCACGCTATGGCTGCGAACCAGTCATGTAAGTCTTTCTCTGAAGGAATGATTTATTATTATTTTCTTCTTCCTACCTTTCCGTGTTTCTCTTTTCGCTCTTTAAATAAGTATTAATATACATAAGAGAGAAGGGCAAGCGCATAGACACGCTAATCTTAAACTTTCCTCGTTGCTTGCTGTTAATAACAGCTCTACTACATGCAGGATCATGTAATTTACTTAGCTGCACACAATCAGATTTGTACTGTTCTATACGCGTACAAAATTACGACTATAGCAGTTGCTGACTGCTAACAGAAGGAAACGCATATGGCCTAATGGGAAAAAGGAAATTGAACTGCAGTCAAGGCTCGCCTGTGCAATAGCTACTACTGTCGAGAACGACTTGCATGACACGAACATCTGATGAGAGGGTTCCGTTTCCCATTAAAACCACTGACATTTTTATGTTACATTTGTATGCATGGAACTCGGAGACCAAATCCATTGCAGAAGAATATATACGTAGGAAACTTGAGTGTACCGTACCATTGGAATGAAATTCAAATTTCCTTGTGGAAAAACAGTACTTGATATCAGAGAAGATGGAAAACTTGTAAATATTTCATAATATGATGACGAGTACTGAACACGAGCTCATTATCCTCTCATCCACTCTACGATATGCTTATTGATTGAATGAAATATTTAAAGTCTATTTGCACTATGAGGACAGTAAACCATGAAGTGCATACCAAGTTAGCAACTGGATCGTTGTTTAGTTCATAACATTTTGGTAATATGATATGCTGTTGTGCATTTGAGTTGGAATGAAGCATGTGAAAAGCGTGTTGACGGAATTAATTTTTGAGTATAGAAGAGGTCATGATGGCTATGTGATGCATGTCTGAAATTGTTTGTGATCCGCAGGGTACAATATGGCTTCCAGTGGCCACCTCGTATGAAATGCGATGGATTTCCAAAGTTTGGCAAGGCAGAGCTCTGTATGGATGAGAAGAAAGGGGAACTACCACCGCTGACTCCTAACACTATTGAGAATCCTATAACACCCAAGGGATCGAACCCAGTGAAAACTAAAGTTCCCACTTTCACTGGAAGCACGCCGAAATTCAAGGAAGAGAAGTGCGAGTGTGAGTGTAAGGCTCCTCTCATCAAAATAGATGACAAAAATATTTACTTTAACCGTACTGTCGAGACGGGAAAAGTAGCAAACTGTGCCCTGCCGTGCCATGGAGGTTATGGCTCTGAGGATGAAATCAACTTTTCCACGTGGTGGTTATCACTCTGGTCGGGACTCTGCTGTTTCACTACTTTCGTCACACTACTCACATTTTTAATTGACCCAAACCGGTTAGTTTCTCTTGTTATTTTCCCCGTCTCTCTGTCTTTCGTTCTAGGCCTCTGTGCGGGGGCTATAGTAGAGCGACTTTCATACCAATTTCCTTGATATTAGGGACATAACAATTCATTATAACTGTTACAGTCTATGGTTATTACTTAAGGGTGAATAGACGCTGCTAAGGACTACCACATAGAGCTTGTTACACGTGGTATACTATTCGGATGCAAAATAATGCTCACTTTGTTTGTCTTTAGATTCAAGTACCCCGAGAGGCCAATAGTTTATCTTTCTGCCTGCTATCTCATGGTTTCCGTTGGCTATTTAATCCGCTTGTGGAGAGGACATGAAGAAATTGCGTGCAAGGGCAACATTGTACGCTATGGAATAGAAACAGGCCCCACGTCTGCTGGTTGCACCGTTGTCTTTCTTCTCGTCTATTACTTTGGCATGGCATCTTCATTATGGTGAGAGACTAGTTTGGTCATTCTATACTGGAGTTGTAACGTTGGTGAGGGTATAATATAACTTCTTTTGTCTAACTTTCCTCCTTTTCTCTCATTTACTGTCTATAGGTGGGTCGTGCTTTCACTTACGTGGTATTTGGCAGCGGGGCTGAAATGGGGCTCTGAAGCTATTGCATCTCATGCACACCTCTTTCACATTTTGGCTTGGGTACTTCCAGCCCTTGGCACCTTCATTGCCATAACGGATGGGGCAGTAGATGGTGATGCGATTTCCGGAATTTGTTCCATAGGAAATCAGGTATGTGTCGGCAGAATGATGTCATCCCATCTTTCTCTGAGTCATTCGATCTTCCTTCCCCCTATATACTTTGCCGTAAAAAAAGAGGCACACAGAAATCTTCACACGGGTGGAGCAAGTCGTGCGAGACTTACCCCATAGGATTGATGATATGAATCTGGGAAGGAGAATTGTTGTTATTGTTGCTTGTTGAATACGGAAGTTGTGTTATATATTTGGGAAATTCCGGACTGTAGTAATTTATACTTATTTGGGCAGGACCCCTTGAGGCTATCAATTTACATTGTGGCACCCCTCGGGATCTTACTTGTACTGGGCACGTCCTTTCTCTTAGCTGGATTCATTGCCCTTGTAAGGATCCGTCAGGTATGTATCCATGTTTTTTTTTCTAAATTCAATTTTACCGTGGTTGGACGAATCTAATTGTCTTAATGGGATCAATTCATCCAGGTTATAGCACGACAAGCTGGACGGGCTAAGACGGAGAAATTAGAAAAATTAATGATTCGTATCGGAGTTTTCTCAGTTCTGTACACGCTACCAGCTTCAGCAGTCATAGCTGCTTTTCTCTACGAAATGTCTGCCAAACATCAATGGCTTAATGGAATCACCTGTTCGTGCAAACCACCCGCACAGAAACCCTTATATTCCATTCTTATGCTCAAGTAAATTAACAGCCAGAATTTAGAACTTTTATAATTAAATACTAGTTGCTATGCATAAACTTTTTAATTATATTAATTACCAGTGATTAGATTAACAACTAGATTTCCTTTGTTCCCTCCAACAGGTACTTCATGTCCCTAGCCGTGGGAATCACATCCGGAGTATGGATCTGGTCAGGGAAGACGGTTGAATCCTGGCAAAGGTTTTTCAGAAGATTCTGCGGCAAGAGTTCAGCATCTACAACCAAATATGCCTCTGCAGTTTATCATCATCCACCTGGAAAAAATTTATCACACGTGTAGATGATGATTTGTTTTTGATCTGTACAACCTCAAAAAGTTATTATTATTTCTGTGCCATGGCTCACATTTTAGCATACATGGTCAGTCAGTGCACTGCCTAATGATGATTCACGACTTGATGGCAAAGACTGAGATGGCAAAAGTTTAAACAATGAAAATGGCAGAAAACAATCTTATTACTGAGCTGATATTGAGTAAATTTTTTGTGACTCATTATAGCTGTTCATTACGTAACGGTTTGTTTTGAGAATGCAACCCAATGAGATTATGACACAGGCAGGAATAATTTTTCTTTTTCTTCTGTATCAACTTTCTCCTATCTCCTCCAGTGCATGCACTGCTGTGATATTGTATGACTCATAATTATTTTTATTTATTATTATTATTATCATCGTTACCATTTAATTGTACTTAAGATGACGAGTCAAAATATAGTCCCTCTGGTCGTAAGAATGACAAAGGGGAATCCCCCTCCAATTATTATTCTTCTGCGGGAGAGCATTTAAAGCAATTGGCGCAGACAAGTAAGAGTTCTGCGATGTACTTCTCATTAACTTTACTTTCAAATTCGCAAAAAATGGGCTGTCGTTATAGCAATCGTAGGATTACTAAAGTGCTTGATTTGAGTATCGCTTTTCCCTGATTAGACTATTATTGACGCGTGAAATGTATACGGTATGTGGCCCTATGGTGGAGTTTGACATTGTACAAAAAGTAAACTCGAAAATAAGAATTACCTGCTGCCTTTAGTTAGTTAACCAATGATTTATGTAAGCAGTCGCATTGTGTAGAAGTTAAGTGAACTGAAACGCTATTACATGTTCCATTCATAATAATTAAATGATTTTGTGAAAAGAAACGTGAGCTCATGTTGCTCAGCAGTTAACTTAGTTCTCGTGGTCAAACAGTTAGCGTTTGTATTTCTATTGCTACGCATTTTCTGGTACAGCAATCATTGACAGAAGAGATGTTATTAGAAATGAAAAAATGTCTACTTTAACAGGGTATTTTGAAAATTAGTATATGATGGAAACGTAGCAATCACAAATGAGTCAAGGTTAGAGTTGATTACAGATTTGTAACTGGTCTATGGACATGGAAGCCAAGATTTTTCGTATCAATTTGTACTTTGAACTTCCAATTTTCACGCGTGGTTCACTTCCCAAGCCAAGTGCGCTCGGTGTGCCCCATTTTTATGGAAACTTTACTAAATACTAATTCATTCATATCAGCAGCAGCGTCAAGCAAGGTGGTCAAGTACGTTAGTAGTTTGATGCAGGAAACTAAGCAAATCAGTTTTGCTTCTTCATATTATGTTAAGGCATTAATGCTATTATGATAAGAAGGACGTGAGGATTATATGGAAAATTTTATAAAAATCAATGCCATGCACTTATTGTAGAAGCACTACCTGTTTACTTAATATAATCTTTTTCTTCGCATCAATCATTGTGCCGTTGATTATTTAAAGAAAGAGCAGGTGACATTTATAACAAAAAGCAATTCTTATATAGTCGTCACAAGAATATACGAAGAGAAGAGAGAAGATTTGCATGTGTGATCTTAGACAGTAAAACATTAATAATTATATATGAAAAGAACATGTAATACCAACTTTTGTCAAGCGGTAGATAGTTTTGTATGTGCAATTTAATACGAGTATTAATTATTACTATTCGTCTATAGCTTTTACATACTGAACCCTGAAAAATTACTAATACCATTGTAATATCTTTCTCTGATATAAGAAATGGTTATTAAAGTGCGAGTAACCACATTTCATATCGTCTTTATCCATTGTTTTAATCGTGTGGCAAGAACCTACTCTACGTTTCATCATGTCCCGAGCCTATGCTTCTTGTTGAGTGAGCAAATCAATTTGTACTTCTCCGTTCCTTGACAACACTCATAATGGTGGACATTAGTTCACGCAAAAGTATCGTAAAGTTTACGCCTGTACAAAACCAGGACGTAAATGGCAACCTGCGATTACGTCCGAAGTGCAGATTGTAACAAAAGTAAAGTATTCGTAGCTAACCAAGCAGTCGGAGTAACATGAGAAGCCATGTGAGGTTGGTCGTAAAAAATTTTACGGAGTGGGAACTACTGTATAGAAAGTGTTTTTCACTTTAAGAAATCAATGCTGCTACACACTCTTCTCAAGTCTCAATGCACAGCTCTATTAAGCTGCCACATGCTCACAAAAAAACTTGGAAAAAGTACAGCATTGTAGTAATGATGTTTCTCAAAGTAAGTGCCGCAAAGGTGCATCCGTAACAATGAGTGGTTTCTTTATGCTTCCTAATGCTGTTCACTATACTTGAGTAGGCATTAGTATTGTGCTGATTATACCGGGAGGACGGAGCACTTAAAAGGGTTAAAGGTTTGATTAAATCTTCTATCGGAGGATAATTCCGTCTCTACTCCTTGGCTACGAGATTTGTGGTTGAAAATAGAGAAGTATAGTAGTAGTGGTCTTCTTAAAAGGCAATAGCTCACCAGCAGGCGAACGCTTGTCTGCAGGAGTTATTTCCCATGAGCTTCGTCTCGGGCTAATGGTATGCTTGATGGGAGTCTTTTCGGAACGATAAATAATCCAGGGCTAAAAGGGCACGACAGACGCGTTCCCGGTTCTTCATCCTAATCCCACACCGGAATTACTGGCTTAAGCCCTTCACTATTGTTTCTTCTCTATAGAGGAAGAATAAGAAGAAGAAGGAGAAGCCAAGCTATATTATTCCTTCCATAAGCGTTCTTGCTCTTCATGTGCTTTTGAATAAGCCAACTCAAGAGAGAGGGTTATATATTGGCGATGGCACTAAATCCACAGTAAAATTATGCGCCTCTTTCCGACGTTCCAGATCGGTTACACAGAGACGTGGATTCATGGTCATATGTCTCTACAGTAATACTTGAAAGCAACAAGAAACATTAGCTTTTTGTCTAAACTCAGCTGCCATGCTGCAGCTGAGATGTTTCATTTGGTGGGGGCAGCAAATATCTGAAACTGTGAAATATATGGAAACCCCTCTACTGCCATTCTAAAATGACCTTTTAGAAATGCTTACGATGCATGTCAGCAGTAGCTAAAACTATGTGGATACACATTAGGAAATATAAGAGGTAAATGTTGGCTCACGTCCAAATAACTTTGTTTGCAATAATGCCCACTTGGAAAAGCGAGGACGGATACTAGACTCTACAAAAATTTCGGGCATTTTCATTTAATCTCTGCCCAAGCTCAGTAGCTTCACTCGTATCGCCATGCTAATAGCATGCACACGTTCACGTGAGGCAACCGTGAGAATGTTACATTTTCCTGCGACAGTGGTAAATATTTGCCTTAGTCTGACTGACAAGATCTCTCATGGCTTTGGTACGGAAGCCATACCATGAAAACATGTGAAGGTCATTACCATGTCGCATACTTACAAGAACTATGCGATTCATAGAGAAACAGAAAAGCTTATTTCCATGTTTTTAGAAGGTTCCACAGGAACGATGACCATTAATAATGTCAAGGTGTTAGCAAATTTTTACGTTCCTCATACTCTCTATGATCCACAGTCATCATTATTATAGCTACCAGTAGGGTATTCTGGATCAATTAAAATCTTCCTATGAGATCAGGACTGATGTTTCTGTTTCACGTATTTCCCGTTCCCCACCCGACGCCACGACGGGTGAGAACAAAGGAAAACGTTCTGGCTGGAGTTAGACCTTGAAAATTATTTCCGGTAGTAGAATATTAATTTGCTTTGTCTCTGACCAGACTCGATACTTTAGCTCGATGACTATATGTAGAGCCTTTCATTTCATTTAATGAGGTCCAAGCACTAAAATTCCTATTGTTCCCCCTCATTCTATCATTCCCACTATCCAAAGCCTATAGCCATCACTTCGCAGCCGAATCCCCATCATCATTTCCACAAGCCTTCATTCAGCCAAGTTTCTACGACTCTTAATGGAATGACATTTCATTCATTCCCACTCCTTCTGATTAATTATATTAGCCAAGCCATTAGTCCTTTCCTCCATTATTACCAAAACGGCCTCCTGGTATGACATATTCCATCATAGGTTTCACACTTCTTGCAATAATAATATCCAAATTCCTGCTAACATAGCACAAACCATCTCTCTATGACAACCCGCTTGGAAAATGTTATTTCAACATTCGTCCATAACTTTCCTCCTCCTCCAACTACAGAATTCATACTATAGGACAAGACCGAAATTGAACATCGGGCAGCAGGATGACGTCAGTGCAAAGAAATTCGGATTGCGGAAAGAGGTCATCCGCTACAGTACATTCCGCATAGATCATCGTCATATGAGCCGCTCAAATACACAAATTTGTCAGCAAAATCTATCAAATGTAGCTCCTAACGTGTGGGTACAAACAGCCATATATTCTGCATGATCCAAAATACAAAAATACAGAATCTGTACCCTTTCTATATTATTCTCTCTCTCTGTACTACATTTTCCACCAACACATTTTGGCTTTCCTACAACTCACAACATATCGTATATATGTTAAGCTCGTCACTCGTCATCATGATGAAACCTATGAATTTGAAAACCGCAGGAATTTCATTGTAACTCGATATTACATGGATTAATCCTATACTGAAGATTGGATAAGGCTTCCTTCCAAAACTTTGGTGCAGATAGTAAATACAA
Source organism: Bourletiella hortensis (assembly GCA_034694225.1). Lineage (NCBI taxonomy): Eukaryota > Metazoa > Arthropoda > Collembola > Symphypleona > Bourletiellidae > Bourletiella > Bourletiella hortensis. Next base: position 36,272 of record JAQFYD010000004.1, on the reverse strand, counting down.
AGTGCATAGAATATTTTCCACCTACAAAAGGTGCAGATGCACCTACCTACGTTGCCTACATACGGAGGATAACAAACTAAACTGAATTTCATGCAGATGAGAATCTTGTTCAGGGACGATAATATAACACGAGCTAATTACAAATATATTATTAATCCGCTCAAATTAATTTCGTATGATAATTGTTCTACATTTCTAATGAACTAAATTTCCATTTTCCTCTCCAAAACAACTGCCTGATGATGAATGGAAATGAGTGAAGTATGTACGGTGCATTATGACGTGTGCGGGACAGTCGTCCGTTTTAGCTTTTTACGGCTGGTGGACTTGGCGCAGGCGCCATGGGGCCGCTCGCTGGCTCGGTGAAGCAAGCAGAGAGACGACGAGATGAAGAAGAATACACCGAGCCGTACAGACGTCACGATAGTAGACGTGCGCGCAGAGTTCTTCGTGTGGTCTGTTAAGATTTCATCTTCTTCGCAAAATCCAAACTTTATTATTAATCTAAAGATTCTAAGAAGAAGATGAAGACTGAATTTTGTGAGGGAGGATAGATATACATAGATGTAAAGATTAGTGATATTTATTATTATTTATACATAATAGATTGGACGAAAAATATTTGAACAATCTGAGAGGAATACTCCGCTTCCATACACAACAATACAAACACACCTTAGCTGCGTGGGTTACTTCCTTACTAATTACTACTTACTTAGTTACTTACTTACTTGAACTCATCTTTTATCAATCTGAAAAAAGCGAACAATTTTAAGTGCATTGTTTACCATCCATTTTGAAGGGATTTTTAATGATTATGTTGTTAAGGAAGACGATAAATTTCATGTGAAGAGGAATTACTGAAGATGATATTATTATTACGCTGTTGAAGTTCCCGTTGTTGTTGTTGAAGTCAGCAAATATCTGAATTATTATTACCAATCAATGACAGATTTTTTGGTTCATGGAAATTAATACGAATACGAGAGGAATATATAGCGATATTGTGGGTTGGGTGCATACTTGTTTGTTGGAAAAAGTGAACTGTGGTGTTATGTTATAAAAGGGATTGGAAGAGACAAACTATTATTATTATTGTTTGTATTATATATGTGGAAAGTGAATTTATAATCAACAGTTTCTGTTTTAGTCAGATTGTACTGTACTCCTGCGTTGTATTGCAAATGTCTATAAGTATAATGGCCTGGAATTACTAGCTACACACAGAAGTTGGTCTCGTGAGCAGAGTTATTCTGTTTGTGTGTGTGTATGGATACGAGTTAGAGAGGGAGAAAAAAAATAACGAGGATCGAGTCCTACTACTACTGCAAAAAGATTAAGTTTCTTTGGAGTTCGCCATGGCTGATGAATGTTCTGAACTGGCGGTAATTAAATGGAAAGGAACTTGATTCTAATTCATCATCATTATATAAAGAAGTTCCCTTGCGTCGTCGTCTTATTGTGAGTAGAAGAGTGTATTTATATACAAGTACAGGCAGTCTGTCTTCAAGACCTTCAAACAACTACTGGAGATGACATAGTACAAGAAGGACAAAGATTCAAAACTCTTTTTACAGGCTTCTATGTTTTGGTGGTGCTTAACAGAAGAAGAAGCAAGAAGAAGAAGGATAACAGTAGTCAATTTTTCTTCCAGGGTGTTATTATACACCCTCAAGGAAAATAGTTTCGCACTGTGTTAGCAGCGCTTCATCTTGGAGCTCTTGGTTGACGTTATTATTATCGTGTCTGCAAAGAAGGGATTAATCTTGTGGACAAAATTTGCCTGTACCTGGCGTGAACTGTGGACATCCTCTGTTAAGTGAAAAACACAGCAAGAGGATGCCTGCGAAGAAAGAAGCCGGATTTCCGTTTTATTCTACTTAATAATATCTTCGGATATCACTGGAATCAAGCTCAGATTTTTGTGTAAAAATCCCCTCGGCTCGGCATTAGGTTATTTGAACATTTGTAAGTTTGTGGTGATAAGGAAAGAACTTCGCAGTAACTGGTGGTGAGCTTGTGGTGGAAGTGAAGAATCGTATCTCTGCATAGTATCTTATAGGTATGCTCCATTGATTTCTTAGTGTTTACAACAGACACGGATTCCAGTAGTACTTGGATTTTGTTTGATTTCATTTTGTTAGCATTTCAAGGGTGCTTCCAGTAGGTGCATGCCAGAGTCATTCAAACCTCAAGGCTGATAGGTATCCTATGCATGATTCACGTGTATCATGTGTGGGGGATGACAGTGATGAAGCGATTATCTTTTACTACTGCATTGCTCTTTGGTCTGAAAGTATTTTACCCTGATGCTGCTGGATTAGTGAATGTTCCTAGTTAGGAACTTATAATAATGATGATTATGATTTTGAGACCCATACGAACCTGCATGCACTGAGGCAGTTAGACTGGGAGTATCATGGATTGATGAACTAAAAAACTGATCATTTGATAAACGTTACTTTCTCTACCAATTTCCGATCATAAAAACGCTCTAATATGTTAAAAGGCAGAGCTTATAATGTGTTTATTATTTGTTTCGTGTAGACTGAAAACCCCACAATTCCAAAATGCGGAAGAACACTCTTCAGCCAGCGGTGCGGAAACCGGTGGTAACGGCTACAGTGGGAAGCCAAATGGCTGGTTTGTACGACCTGGAGGAAACTCTTGGAAAAGGTCACTTTGCGGTTGTTAAAGCAGCCAAACATGTGTTCACGGGAGAAAGAGTACGTCCCCTTATATATATACTTGTATAATGACTTGCTGTATCAGATTTGATTGCTGCGTTGCTGAGCTAATGGCTGGTCTGGCGTGTGATATGGATAAACAGGTGGCAGTGAAAGTAATTGACAAGACAAAATTAGACGCCGCGTCGCAGAAGGGTCTTCTGAAAGAAGTACTTTGTATGAAGCTGGTACAACATCCCAATGTTGTTAGATTGTATGAGGTGATAGACACAACGACAAAAATGTATTTAGTCTTAGAGCTTGGACAAGGCGACTTATACGACCTGATTCTAAAGCATCAAGGTAAGTGGTTCATTAGCAAATTTGCTTGTTGTTGTTATTGTATTGCAGCAATTACTGAATGATCTCGCTCGTACATGTTTGTATTTGAATGTACAAATTTGTATGGTACGAATTTTTATCTAGGTGGTCTGAATGAAGATCTTGCTCGGAAATACTTCGCCCAAATCCTGGCAGCTGTTTCCTATTGCCACAAATTGCATGTGGCTCATCGAGATTTGAAACCAGAAAATGTCGTGTTCTTTCCCTCTGACGGCCAAGTGAAGTTGACTGATTTCGGATTTTCTAATAGGCAAGAATTCATAAAACATGCTTCTTAAATATTGTGATTCCTTTGGCTGTGATTAATTTGATTGTTTGCATTTAAACGTAACAGATTTTGTCCTGGAGTGAAGTTGGACACGTCTTGTGGCTCATTAGCCTACTCTGCCCCTGAAATTCTTCTTGGTGACGCGTACGATGCTCCAGCTGTGGGTAAGTCATTATGAAATTCAGGTGTATGTGTAGCATTGCGCTAGTGCCAGAATGGATTGGAAATAATAATTATAACGGTGAGCTAATAGAAATACTATTTTCTTGACTTTTCAGACATTTGGTCACTAGGAGTAATTCTGTACATGCTGGTATGTGGGAGAGCACCTTTTCAGGAAGCCAACGACTCAGAGACTCTTACAATGATTATGGATGTCAAGTATTCTATTCCTCCACATGTTTCACCCCTTTGTCGAGATCTGATCAGCAGAATGCTCGTTAGATACCCTGAAAAACGTGCCACACTGGAGGACATTGAAAAAGATGCGTGGGTCGTTCAAGTAAGAAACTGATTGTCTCAAGAATTAACTTTCCTGCTTTGCCCGGTATTTTTTTGTATATATTTTTGACGGGCTTATTTTAATTTTGATTAATGGGGTTAACTTAAAGTTAGCATCCACTGCCTTGATAATGATGATAAATCAGAGCGTGAAGCTTTTAATGTGGGATGGGCATAGGAGGTGGTTGTGTTAGACATAAAGTCATACGTTGTGTATAATTGTGATTGTGATGTCGGACAACTCATTACGGACAAGGTTCTTGCTTTATTTTCTTATTGTGGTTACCATACGCAATTAATACTATGCGTCAGAAAGAACGAAGGAACCAAGTGGTTAACAGAAGAAAAGAACTGAAGTAGAAATATATTCTCAGTCAAAATACGTGTAAATTTTCTAATTAACACGTTCGTATTCTTAATAAAAAAATGTACATATTTTTATTCCGGTAGTATTTATTTTGATGGTTTCTTATTTCTTGAAATGGGAGATGCGACTTGATTGTTTGTGCGTGTACATGTTTACTGCTGCTGTTCAGGCAAACTTGGCATGTAATTAAGGTAAAATTTCTGTCACATTTGAATGCCAGTGAAACTGCAAGCCAGAACATGTTTGATGTGCATCGTAAATACGTTGAAACAAACATACAAAGCAACGTATTTATAACTGCTTGGAAGCTTTTCGGGATATTCTTGCAAAGTTAATTTGTGTCATGTTGGGGGCCATATGGGTTATTTTTGACAAATGTGCACACATTCACCAGTTCTCATCATGACTGTTGTAACTTGTAACAATAAGTGGTGTTTTACCTTTCCTGTTAGGGTGGGTATTTTCCTAATCAAATACAGACTCCATTGATTGCTGCTCATCGACTGACTCCGGAGGAGCGGAATTCAATCATTCAACAAATGGTCGTCGGTGAAATTACATCCAAGGAGCAAATCATGGAGTAAGTTAATCTTGTTCTTCGTATTTTCACTAGTAATAAGTTTCTGCCATGAGGGGAGGTTTTAAGTGCCTTTTCATTTCTGTGATTTAGGGCACTACAGGGAAACGCTTATAATCATGTTACTTCCACATTTTATTTACTTGCCGAAAAATTATTGAGGGAACGTGGGAATAATGAGGGTGATGAAAATAAACCGGGAACGAGTTCTGCGCTAACAGCTTCACTAGAATCTCTGCACGACCGTCGAAAAAGCTCAGGTACTTGCAGTTTATTAGCTGTCTTCAGCAGTAAGCTGTGACGTTCACTTCGTCCGCAGGAACTGTGTACAGCTGAAAATGAAAATCTGATTGATGAGATTATGCTTTTGACATATTTGACGAGAAGTGCTAGGTACGCAGTGAAATGAGACTTCGAGATAAAGTAATGAACGTTTTCATTTAGATACTGAGGATCTGGCCAGTGGAGAAGATGATTCGTTGGCACCGCTGGACTTAGAGATTAAAGCTGGGCCTTCTTCAGCATCCCAGAGCTCCAAGAAGTCACCACGCATGCATACTGTACTCAGCTCTTCGGCATTGTCGGAGCTGGACAAGAGCCTACCAATATTGGAAGAGGACGTCACAGCTCATCGTGAAGAAGGTGCGTTTTTTGGGTTGTTTATTAATTTTATGATCCTCCTGGGGTATTGAAGGGGTTAGGCAACCTTCGAAAATTTAGCTATGCTGCACTACAGTGGTTGCGACAATGAGATGCACTGACGTATTAAAGAGGAATATGGGGGTTTGCCTTCCTGAGGCACCTTCTGAATGGCATGACTTTCAAATTTTAATTCATTTTGTATTTTTGTTTCCAGTCGAAGATAGTGCTGGTCCTCTTCCACAAGCCGTTGGAAACGCAATACGTCGGACGCATTACAGTCATCGTCGAGTGATGGTGCCTCAAAGGTCAGCGAGTTGCTCGTCGTCCGAAGACGAAGATTCAGAGAAGAAAAAGCGCAACTTACCCCCTCATAGGCATAAGAACAAAGGTACAAGAAGTCATAGCACTGGAGAAGAAGTATCCCGTAGGTTCCGCGATGACGAATCAAGTGATGAGCAGTCCGGAGGTTGTGCTGGAGGCCACTCTGGTACCGCCGCTCACTCTTTTGTATCCTCCGGGGGTCAGAATGCATCAAACGAATCTGGAGATAACCGTCATAACAAGGACCGTGGAGCACAAGGTGACGGAGACTCGCAGAGCGATGCACTGCTCGCATTTAACGACGCGGAAGGCAATCAATGCAATAACAATTTGAACTGTAGTGACGCTTGGAATGGGGTCTGTAATGGCGAAAGTAGGTCTCTGACGTCTAGTATGTCATTCTTCGATCAGCATGAGCATGACTTCAGCCCTCAGTTGTCAAATCTCACCATTAGAAAGTTACCCCCGTCAATATCTACCGGTTGTGTAGGCAATGTAGAATTAACAGATAGACATTCATGTGGAAATTCGCCATATTCCATGAAAAGCGTTGTTTCTGGGACTGTGAGTGATCCTGTGAGTGGAAGAAGTGTTGCCAAAAAAAGCAAGAAGTTATTCTTCAGTTGGTTCTTCTTGAAACGGAAAAAGAATATAAATAATACTATTCCAGCAAGTAGTGGTATTTACAAAACACGATCCTGCGCGGAGCTCAAATTAAAAAACGGATTAAATAGGAAGCAACACATGGATGTTAATCAAAACGTGTAAATCTCGACGGTGCTTTTATCCTGTCGTTAGCGGTTGTTTTCTGATTATTATTATTATAAAATCTCGCTATTATCCTGTTATTTAATACGTACGTTACTATGAATACTATTATTATATTGTTATTATTATTATCACGAAAATGAATAATATATATCCCAATGATTACGTTTGTCGCAGTTACTCCATACGTGTTGAATGTGTTTAAAGAAATGTTAGCCAATGATATCTATACTTCGTTCATTTGTTCGGAAAAAGAATGTTTATGGTACGGAAAGTCGAGTTTGTAGTTTTACAACTAAAATTACTAATGACTAGATACATTAATCTTGTACGTCTTCTACGAACATGTACTAGTCATTCGACATGCTAGAGAGATGTTAAACTGTCAATAAAGTTGTGAAAGTCTGCCATGTAATTAGACTATTCGACAAGTCTTAATTATTTTCAGTTTGAAAGCTAAAGTTGTTTCCGTTCATTGAATGAACGGAAATCATATCAACAAATGCCATCACTTTAACAGTCCCAACTGAGAAAACCATATAACTAGTATATACCACTCCGTCACAGCTTATTTCTCGAACTGGCGTTGCACCGGTGGACTGAAGTCGTCTATTTGTCCGTATAGTTCTGTGCGGTAACGAGGGGTGACAGCAAGGCCGTTATGACAACGAATCACAGTGCTGACGTCACAAATAAACTAACCAGATGCGTTGGAAGGCTCCTAGAAGTTGCAACTTTGGTTATAAATTTGTTGCAGACGTGTCTTTCAAAACACAAAATCACCGTCTATTTTGATGGCGCCATCATACCCATCCTCGTAAGCGACAATCATGACTCCCACTGAAGTTGCAGTAGCACTCATTGAGCGAAATTTTGGTGGAATGAAAAATGTAAACTATGACTGTTACCAATATGATTACATGGATATTTACTCGAATACTCAGCAAAAAAGGACAAAAAAGAGGCAGGCATTGTTAAAACACTTAATATACCTCTCACATTATAGAATACCAGTACAAGAAATAAAAATTTTTGGTACGTACATTCAAATTATGACAGTGTTCGTACACAGTACACGCAAGTGATCCTTAATAACCAACGCCGAAATCACCTCCATCAGCTTATGACATACTTTCGATTAAGGCTGATCTCATATTTGCGGTCTGTTGTGGAAGAGGGGCTGCAGCATTGAGACGGAAAACAGCTTCTAACAAGGAAAGTTCTGTGGCAGTTGTATCCATTCCACAAAATATGGACCAGTCGTTCGCCACCATACCCGCCCCAACAACCTCGCTTCCTCTGTTTATACTTCCAGCCTAAAAAGCCGGAAACATAGGTTTCTGTCAATCACATTTGTCACACACACAAAAATAAAACAAAAGTCAGACAATGACTGAAAAAGTATCTCACCACAAGGGGTACTTGCAATAGAGAAGACAACTCATCTTGCTCACTAGTGGGAGTTTTCGGATGAACTATTCCACCCTGGTTTGTAAACAGACAATATGAACCCACCAAAGCATTACCGGCAACAGACTGCCTAAAAACTTCTACTCCCAATGTATCTTGAATGATTTCCTCCGTTTCCTGCAGGACAATGGAAAAAATCAAAATAAGCCCCTCGTTGTACCTATAATTTGAATAACATGCTTAGATGAAATTAAACGAAATCCTTACTCGATCTAAGTCAGGATGAACCAGTGCGACATAATCATTACAAGCGACAACGTTTCCTAAAGCCGAGAGTTTCTCTTCAACTCGTTGTATGCGAACAGAATCAGGGAGTGAATTTCTCAAATGCTGCAGTTCTTGATCCGTAGTTGAGTTGGGAACAATCAAACCATGTCTGTTACCTATACCATTAGAGTACTCCACATTAATTCGCTTTCCAACGTAACTCCACTTCATAATAATAAATGCTGCTACAGCAACCAATCATAGTATAAATCAGTTTCTTATACCACTCACCAATTGTAAGTCTACCAACGATACGACATCCCGCTACAGACGCATGAACGACCGGAATGGTTTCTGACAGTTCGGACTCAAATACACTGCAAAACGTATCAAAATTCGTGTCTCTATTAATTCTCAATCCATTCAATCCGCAGTTCCATCAAATCATTATTACTGCACTCCGCACTCACCTGTAGAAGTTAGCCGATCCACCGATTGCAACCAAGCAGTAAGAATTAGTAAGTTTGGAGAATACTCCAATTTCATTATTATTTTCAAATTGCGTCCTAACTGCCATTTTGTCTAGTTAGTTCCAAACGAGTTCTCTGTTCCTAGATTTACCAAAAATAAAATAAAACACTGTCAGGTAATGAAACGAAACGAGCTTAAAGCTATGATCTCTCTAACTAATTTAACCCGCGACCTTCGCAACTAAAGTAACTTTACGTAATCGAAAAATCTACTGTTGCGAGGACAACAGCACTTTGTCCGCACAACTTCCGCGAGTTTCTACTTCCGAATCAAGATCCGTTAGTTACCTTTAAATATAAATTCAAAACGTTTCACGAGTTTAATTGATTCACTCACCTCACCTCGAAACGTATTTAAGAATACAAACGTGACGTCCAAAAAAGTGAATCAGTAGTCAGCATGTACCACAGTGCTAAAGTGCAGGCCAAAAAGCGTAAAGCGTGTGGCCACTCGTGCAAACCTTTGAAATCTCCCACGTGCCTCGGAACTGTCGCAGAAGTTAACATTGCAACTCAATGCCACGGCGGCCATCACATGTAGAACGAATGAAGATACATTACACAGAAGCATTAAAATGTTTTTTCACATTTTCACAGCTCTTTATTATGATTCGAACTTAGAGTACGTACTCCATCATAGTTACGTAATTAGGCAACACATTTTTTGCCTTAAGACAGCATTTAAGAGGAAAATGAGGGTTATCAAAATGATTCAATTTCAATCATCCTCTATTAATGAGAAGAAGATGCACCACCACCACCGGTAACAAATATTTGAGGGTCAAGGGTCAACTCGATCTTCTTCATCTTCACTCGCAGGCAGGCAGGCACCGAAGCTCAAATGTGCTAATGGCTGGATGTAATAGCTCTCAAATATTGTATCATCATGCATATCGAATAAATAATTTCAGGTCTATTAGGCGGAAAGGTGTTGTTGACAGATTGATAGGAGGAGCAAAGTTGCTTCTAAAACATAAGCTACTAAAATCGTTTGAAGTTAGAATCATGATTTTAAAGAGTTACAAGGGTTAAAAAACTATAATTATTATGTAAATAAATAAATATATTCTATATATAGTAAATATAATGTGTGGTTACATAAAACTGGTACTGAAAAGTTAAGGCAGGCAGTCGTAGTAACGTAAGACAGGAAGGATAAGCTCCTATCACTGTATACAGTGTGCTACAACGGCATGACGTCGCAAATTGTCAGAGCGAGAGAAGCTCTTTCCACATAACTGACACGAAAAAGTCTGTTTCCCTTCACAGGCAAATTTCCGATGTCGCCATAATGACTTGTTTGATGTATACTGCTTTCCACATTTGAAACATCTAAATATTTGATCCGAGTTAGCACCTGGAAGGAAAATATGACAAACATTGTAATGATCCATCTAAAAAGAGTATGCTTTCGTTCATTATTAATGACAACTAACCAAGTGGCAATCCATCTTCTTGAGTATGCTCTTCATCTTTATCGTCATCATCAGGGGGCGGGGAAGCAGGAATAATTATTTCATCCCTAAAGCTTTCCTCACTGGAAAAATAATTTTCGAACAAGTAGGACTGGTTTGGTTCGAGAGAATCTGAATCAACACTGTGGGGAGTACTGTCGACATCTTTATCAATCTTAATTTGCGTATCTGGAACACTGCCTTGAGTACTAATAGAAGTTCTGCGATTCCGCTCACTTTTACTACCTCTCTTGTTATTATTCGTAGCGCTAGTGCCAGCGGGTTGGCTTGTGGATGACGATGCAGATGAAGAATTTGCCACAGCCGCTTCAGGTGACATGGTGGCATCGCCAGATTCTTTTCTAGGTGATTTGCTTTCACAGTCTGTCTGCATATCACTGGACCTTGCTGGGCCAAAACTAGAATTTGTATTTGTACTATTTCCTGACTTGACCTTCTTCGAAGGTGGTGGAGTTAGAAGATCAGAGGAACTGTTCACTCTATCCTGACTTGACCAACACTTTGGCTCTATGTTTGGGGTTTCATCGCCATCTGTGCTGTCATCATTGTCATGTTTTGAGGAAGAAGAAGATGTTGCACCGAATAACCCCCGGATTTGAAGAGCTTCCGCAATTCGTAGTAAAGCTGGTAAATTCGCCTCGTCTATATTGACTTCACCGCAATACATGTATGAGATCAAAGCTTGAAGTTGAACATATTTAACATCTTGCAACATTATAATCGGATGTTTATCATCTGTGATACTCAGAAGTTCCTAAAAATAATGAACGTACACGTAACGTTACTTCAATAATTTCTAAATGTACACGAAAGGTGATTTTACCTCAAAATAAGGACTACAGGCGCACAAAATAACTTTATGGGCTCTCATGTATTGGCCTTCCGCTGCCAAGGTAACATCCACTAAAAAGTTTTTCGCCAGCAGAGACTGAAGCACGCCAAAAAGGGTTCCTTGATGGGTTGTCCAGCGAAGCCTCACTTGATGCCCTGACATGTTTCGATGATAGAAACAGGTTACGTGTAAAAATTGTTGATTCCCTCGCTGGGTCTATCTACAATAATAATATTAACCCATATTAGTTTACAGAAATTCATTATCATTCACAATGCTCAAGGCGTTTCCGATTCGATTCAACCAGTTCCAAACAAACTGATGAATTTACCTCTTTAAAGCAACAGTTTTCACAGGACCAAATTTTAATCCATCTATATGCCACAAAAAGGTCAGCTTAGTTATCCCTTTTATCCTTCAGCCGTCGTCGTCTCCAGTTTCACAACAGTATCGCAGGTAACCACCAAATTCACACATACAGATCTCCACCGATCTTCCGTAATTACTTTTATCTCTCTCTCCTGATTTCAACCTAGAAAAAAACAAACATTATGGACCCCATGCCAATTATTACAAAACCCTTTACTGCAACTTCAATTTCGCACTGATAAAGGAATGAAAATGAAGGCTTTCCATATCCTATGTTGCTGTAACTACCCAAAGAATAAAAATCTACTTACTTTCCTCCTTATTTTGTTCACAACCAAATCGCCACTACTATTTCCTAACGTATCCGATTTACACAAACTATTCTCCACTAATTTGGCTATAGTTGTTACTTTATTCCTCCGATAGTTCCGTTTTTGCTGGTGATAATAATGCATCCGTATTAATTCTTCTAGTCGTGCCCATAATGTAAATAGAATTGCTTCACGTGTTTGCAACGGCAATAACAAGGAACAAATAAATACGACTAATAAGAAAACCCTTTCACTTCAGCCTTGCTGCTTGCTAAACTACAGGGATTTTGATGACTGACGAGTCTTTACAATTAAATCAACTATGGCCAGTAGTAGTAAGTATATGTTTACAAAATACTGATGAAATGACAATGGTTACACTAGTGTATGTTATTCCCCTTGAGGGATCTTCAAGAAGAAGGTAACTAACTATGATTTCATTCGTATAGTAATATTATTTATATTTATATTAAAGTGCACACAAAGTTAGTAGCAGCAGACCAAGACTTATATACCACATGGACGAGCAGCAATAACATTGTAAACATGACCCAGAAAACAACTGTACACACGTACACATTCGCTCTCGCCCCCAAAGGCAAGCGGGCCAGATTGCGTGGGGCAGCTTTCATTCAATGCTTCAACGTTTCCGCCCGCCTTCAGACTTCAGAGAGGATACTTGAAACTTTTGCGAATTCTGTGGAACTTTTTAGGAAAATGGAAATAAAAATATGCGGAAATTCAATCAGCGAGTAGAAAAGTGTTTATTAAACACAAACTACAGTTTCTCTATCTATGATGATTAGCTCTTCTGGTCTAAATTAATTAGTCTTGTTTTTGAAGTACGACGACGGCGGAATGGAAAAAGTTGTACAACAAATAGAAAGGATTGAAGGCATAAATTCTCAAGAGTCTTTTTTCTTTTCGTCTTCTTCGTAATTGTCTTTATCATTATATGCAATGTAAACGTAGGCACCAATAATGGCCCATATTGTAAGTACTGAAGATACGACGGGGAGAATGATATCCAGCGGAAGGTTAGACTCGTTGGTGTACTTCTCCAGTAAACTCTTGGTGCCAAAAAAGGAAGCAAATGGTAAGGTGAACAGGAGGATTGAAAAGAAGAAAAATTCTCCCAAAACGCTACTCTGAGATCTTGACATGTTGAGCGGCAGTAGTAGTAGTGACCTGTTAAGAAAGAGACATCGAAATCAAGTTCTGGTCAGCCATTTTCGGTATTAGTGGCGACTGAATGAGGAAAGTGGACAGATCTAAAGCTTATTGATTTTCACAGTTGCTATGACATATCAAGTGGGACTTATTGCTACTATCATTGTAACTTTTGTAAGCAACATTTGCTATCAATACCTTTTGAGACAGTCGATATTCAATGATCTTCTGATGATGGTTTGTGTGCCATGTACTCCGATCTTGAAGTAATGAAGAATGGATGAGTGTCTCTTCGTCTTAATATTTAATAGTCATTGTTGTCATCTCCAGGACCTGTGACACGAAAAAAATTATTGTATCTGTAGAAACAAGGTTTAAGACAGGACTGCGGAATATTGTGACACACCCAAATTAATTACCTCACTGCAGGTGTTGCTCCGAGAGATTTTAAGGACTAGAAGCGAGTTTCAACCCTGGATTGTTAATTATGATATTTTAAAGCTGTGTTAACTAAGATAACCAATAGTTGCTTTAGTCAGTTCCGTTCGTGAGGCCTCCAGGTTCATCTGTCCTCCCGAAAGTTGTGAATTGTGACGAGGAAGGCAGGGAGCGTGTGCATACAAACGATTTAACAATGGCGCCATCGCATTGTACAACTCAAGGATTCAGCTTGCTTTAAGTCATGAAGTCATGCTAATTAATACTCATTATGATGGAAGGTGCTTGACTTGTCTTCTTGCGGAAGGAAAGGAGAGAGACCAACAAATATTTTACCTTTCCTGTTTAATTATCAGATAACAAGTAACAAAATTTCAAATTTGAGAAAAAAGTAAATACTTCCAACAACAACAAATAACAAGTACTCCTGCCGCACAACCGGGACTTAATCGTGATACCCCTGACCGTTGAGATACGATGAACGACAACGATATGGAAAAAGGACTGAAACGAATTTACGTAGAACCTTATGCACGGTGAGTTGAGCATCGTCCATTTCTGACATGGCAACAATAAACATTAGGCAACTGACTGCTTTCATTGTCGAGTTTTTCGGATGTTGATTGTTCGTATCATCCGATGTTGGTTACACTCCTTCTCTAACTACAGTAAGTCGTAAAAGTAGTCCAAGCCTTGACCAAGCTCCCAGATTGCTATGCCAACCCCTAGTTTATGGGCTAATTCGACCCTTCGCTGTATAGAGAGCAGTGTCGGGTAAAACACTGTATGTTTTCCATCCTTCCCCCTGGAAAGAAAAGTAATGAATGAATCTCTGATCGCCAGGGCAACATGGAGCTCCAACAGTTTTTTATGACCTGTGGTTTGTGGAAAATGCGATATTAATGAAATATTTAGGTTTTGGGCTTACTTGACTTCGAAAAAGTGCTCATCGGCATCCTCGCTCCACTGAATACTTTTGGCGTTTTTCACAAGATCTAAATAACCAGGTCCCGTAATAGCATGGCCACCAGTGCTGGTATAGTCATAACCATAAAAGTTAAGACCAACTAATATCTTCTTTCTTTCGGCCTCAATGGGTGCTATGGTCTCAATGCATTTCTCCACCCATTTGTAAGGACTATTAGCGCCTGTAAATAATGAGCTTGTGTTGGTGACGTGACAAAAGTACACACATATCTATTATTGTAGCCATTGTAATAATGTAACCTGGTCTCTCTGGACTGGAATAGTCGTACGTCATCATAGAAAAATAATCGACGTAATGAAACATTGCTTTTATATCGTCATGGTCGATCATTCCTGGCTTCCACTGATTCGTAATTGGTGGAGGAATGACAAGTACGAATGTCAACTTGGCTTTTTCAAGAGCCTCTCCAATAGTTTTCACCAGCATGTGCAATGCTTTCCTTGCCTGACCTCCTAGCTGACTCCACACCTCAAGGACGATACCATCAAACTTGTACGCCTGGTCCCAAACATATTCATGATTTCCCATTAGAACCATTTTGTTGACACTGTACAAATAAAGCACTGCCGGCCACCGTGTACCTTAGCAGAAGTAATGATGGTTTTGGTTAATTCCTTCGGCTCTGATCCCGTTGTAAACAGAGCATAAAAATCGTCACTCGTCCATCCATCAAATAAAACTCTAGGGAGCACTGGATTATGGCAAAAGTCAATACAAAGCATGATGAAATCATACAAAAGCCAAGACACAAGTTAAAAAACACCAGGAAGATTACCCTTTAAGTTAGTTCTCTTTCCTCGTTTCCTTATTTCCCGTATCCACTCATGATCTACATCGTGGGTCCCAGTCATATAAAATGTGCCAGCAGGTTTGCGCTTGATTTGCAACCAGACTGGTGAAACCATGGTGAATTTATTTGCAAACGTCTTCACAACATCATAACCCTTGTTATTCCACTGAAAAAATACGACAAAAGACCTCGTAGTAACGTTGTCTAGTGGGCTACAGTGTAGCTCAACAATTGTGTTTCATCCGAACTTCTGAATTGTTATTATTACCGGTGTGACATATCCAAGAACTTCACCCGTGAAGTTTCTATCCGATGTTTTCTTGTAATAGGCACCACATTCCTTTACAATCTCCGCCGGTGACGGCTGCTTAGTGACAAGTCCTCTTGTCAAGACATTTTCATCCACAGGGCCACTCTGAATCGCATAAAAACTTGCCGTTAAGACTTTGAATGATTATTAAATCGAATTTCACAAAATTCTACCTTAATTTCCGAGGCCGGAATGGCATCTTTGGTTTTGCGGTCTTGAGGGGATATCGTGCCAGTTACATATTGCAAAAACACAATCGAAGCAAAAACTAAGGGAGAACACCGGGCCATTTTTATGAATATGACTTCAAGACTTGCAAATTAACTATCCAAATTAAATATCACGTTAGCTGCGAAATCCTTCTAAATAATAATTATTTAATAATTACTGCTGGCCTTTGTCAGTTCACATTGACAAACCGGAAAACTGACCACCAACAGTGCCAACCAGTGCTGTTTGTTGCTGGTTTGCAGTTTGCAGTGCAGAATTTGTCCAAAAGTTGACAGGTTCTAAAGCGGGAAATTTAAATCCCATGACTAAAAATGGGAAAGGAAAAAAGTGCATGAGTGACCGTGAAACGGCTATTTAGAGCAAATTTGGGGAGTGAATTCGCAATAATTCTATAATATTTGCAACATTTAATCCTATTAGCATCATTAATACCCGGGTCACCACATGTTATCTTATTCGAGACCAAATGATTGAGATTAATACTTGATTATCGGTGTTGCCATCACAGTTGTAAATATCGGTCGGTGTGTCCTCAGTATGTAGAAACTCTTCCGTAATTTGCACTCACAATAGCAACAAAAGGTTGTGCTGACGGGGTTGTGTTAATTATGAATAGCTTTTGGGTAAGAAAGATGTAAAATGTCATTGGGATACGTCCAGTTAGTTTTGCATGCAAGACGTTGAGTATCGATTTATATTGATTCCGGCTCTTTAATTATTTTTATTTGCAGTCAACCTGAAAACTACTGACATGTAACTCGGAAAGTTAGTGAGGACGCTTAAGTAACATTTGGGAAGAAGGATTAAGAGCCCAGGGACAACTGTGGCCGGCTACCCGTGCAAGCAATTGACATCATTTTAGACTGTCGTAAAGATGAATGTTGCTGGACTGAGCGGGATGGAACTGTTCTTTATTTACGTAGTTATGATCTATTTGATCCTTAGTCGGTGAGTCGGTGCAGTTACTAAAACATAGAAATCATGGAAGGCAATTTGTTAAATATATAACTTCTTTCGTGCAGGTTATGTCCGTTTCTTATAGCGTGGATAATACAGTATAAATACAATTGTTCTATAACTATCGGACGCATAACTCTGCCGTACTTGGCTTTACGAAATGTTCGCATTAACAAGAATGGATATTCCATCGTAAGTTTATCCAACAGTCACGCGTTGTCCATGGTGATTTGGGAAATTTGACCGACATGTATTGTAATGTTGCAGTTTTTTGACCGGGTCGGCTTCACAAGTAGTTTCGTCAATAGTGAGGCTCCTAAGCTATTGTCTGTGGTAATTACTACGGCAAGTGTCATCCAGACATCGACGAAAGGTCGCTCATCTAGCAGCAGTGCTCCGTCTCCTTCGAGACAACCAAGCACGGAAAGAAGGCAGAAGCTGAAGTCACCATCATTAGTATCCAATCTTGTCCAATTTTTAGGCATCCACATAAACAAGCTGAATGTATGGGCGTGGCTTGACGTCGATGACAAGAAAGGTGTCCATCATAATGTGATAATCGATAATGTATCCATTGATGGATGTACTACGGTCGGAGGAACGAGCATATGTGCTTGTATTGTTGTGAACTTTGAAAAAGTTAGGGCAAGAGTAAGCGAGAACTGGCTGCCCACAGAGGAAGACTTGTTGTCTCCTCTTGGCAGCTCGTATTTTAATGGACAATCCGGCAGAACTTTATTTGAGCTTAACTTCGATTTCCGTCTGAACCTTATTTTTAGTCCACGCAATTCTGGGGAGTTTATGGAGGTATGTATTAGTTTTGATTCCAGATATTTTAAGGCTAAGAGTGAGATCCGGTACTAACATTTTCACTATCTTTTTAGCATTTAAGTGTGGAAGTGGAACGACTGGCCATTTGTTGGGAGCTAAAAGAGCGATCATTAAATCTGCTCTCGAAGATACAAAGAAGGAGAACTGGACAGGGCTTGGCCAACGAAGGTCAAGGAGAATCAAAGGATGTGGCGGCTTGGTTGTGTCAGATTGAAGAGCTTGTTTTCACGCAGTGTGTTCCTAAGGTAGGAGAAAAGCACTATCGAGTCACTCGAATTAGAACTAAAAAAGTGACATCGTGTCACGCAGCAGTTTCTCTTAAATACTGATGAGCGCTGTTATGGCACGTTTGGACCATAAGCCTTCCACGATTACAGATGCATTCTGGGGCTTACGGTCGTCAGTTTTAAAAAACAATTCATAATCTTGAGTTATATTGTCTCCCCTTGTGCTTAAATACCAAAGGTCTGCACCGGAAGAAAGTACAACTGACTTTTACTTGAATTACAGGAGATCAAATTTAGAATATTTGAAACGGAATGCCGCATCTCAGATGAGTTATCAGGGACCAACTTTGAGTCCAGGGTGTCCGGATTTTCGTTTACCTCACGGTGTGTGATCTCTAAGGTTCAGAACGTGGAATCAGTCACGTTTGAGTCCCAGTTTGATCTAGGATTGATTCGGATTGAACCAGACCCACACCAGTGCTTGTTTGTGGATCAGTTTTCCAATTACATTAAAGTAAGGCCGCTTTATATTTAGAAAATACCCGTGAAGATAGTTTCTTTGACTGCTGACTATTTTTAGATTGAGAATCGTGACGTGAAGTTGGATTTAGATATAACAAACTTCTGTTTGAAATCACACGACCGAGTTCTACAGTTTTTGAAAACCAAGCTAATGTCTAATTCGCACGTGGTGAGTAATGAATTCCTGGCCGTTTAGTATCACCGAGCAGGGGAGTGTGCCAGAATAATGCCAGTTATCATGGTGTGTAATTTCTAAATAGGTAAATCCTCTTCCAAATGGACCCTTTCTTATTCAAGAAACATTCCGCTCGGCAAGCATGAAGTTCGAAATTTCGGAACTAGAAGTGCAACTGAGTGAGAAGAATGGATCTATAACTAGTTTATTCCTAGAGGCTGACTGCAAAGACCTGAAACAAATTCTGTCCGAAGACATTAGTTCCGTAGAAGTTGTTGTGAAGAACCTTACCACAAGTCTGAATTATGTTGAAGAAGGAGTATACCGTCCCATTGCATTTGAGCTTCTTGGTTTCCATCTCAGAAGGGAACAAATTGGTGCTAAAATCACGGGAAGTAGGATACAGATCATTCCTTGGTTGGAGGAAATACTTTTGCCTTTATTACCCGAAGGTGGTCCACCGAAGGAAACCACAGAAAGGTAAGTTCTGCCTTGAAATTTTAGGAATGGTAATTATGCATTGTAATAGCCTGTGTTCACACTGAGATCTATTTTAGGAAAGAGTCTGTGCGTGGAAATACCTTTAAATCTTATCTTAAAGGCGTAAACATTGAAGTATTTGACTCCAAGTTTGCATATGTCTCCAGAAACAATCGTGAGTTTGCATTGCTTTAATGTATATTAACCTTTCCCAGCGATGAATTTTCTCGAACTGTCGTAATTTTGATTTTTTCAGTTTGTTTAAATGCTGACTTGGACGCTTTGTTTACAACAAGTGACACTGTGAGTCGGGTGGTGTCCATTGAAGGCTTCGAAGTCTTCTCTTCGTCTAACTTCGCCGACTGTGTACGTTTTCAACTTACTGTTTTTTTCTGCATAAATGAATAGAATCAGATATATCATGCTTTCTTTCATCTGATAGACGCTCAATCCGTTGTTTACGATACCAAAGGGAGAATTTACTACAACTACGTTGCAAGAAGTGGTTCATTATAATTGCGTGCTGACGTCAAACGCTGTCATGTACTGGAGTCCTTTATTGCATAAACAGCTTCTCGAGTTTTCCGAGAAAGTATCCGGTGTCGCGTCTAGGTTCCGTCAGAGCAAAGGTATGGTCGTTGTGCAGCATGCAGCACTTGCATCTTAATATAACTTAAGTAGTTGTTTCATTTTGGCTGCTCTATCTCAATTCCTAGGCAACAAGGAGACTCCTAAGGAAGCTGCAGCTAGTCCAAAAGTTATCTCTGTACACTTCGAAAAGACTTTTTCGCTTATTGCTAGATTAACAAAAAACCATTCGGTCAAGTTCAAAACAGGTTAAGTTCGTTAAGCTAATCCTAAACTACTTTTTAAATATCCAGAATATTTGTCTGATATATCCCTGCTTACCTACAGAAAACTGGAGGGTAGAAAAAGGTCCAGATCACTTTGACTGGAATTGTAAGGTTTTGAAATTGAACTTTGACAAAGCTCGGATCGGACGCTGGGACGATTTTACGATGGCCAAGGGCCCCAGAGTCAATAATGCTACCAAATCACACCGGAAAAGTTCTGGGTTAAGCACTAAGCACAACACCACATGGTAAGTGTCATTATGAGTCAGTAAGTATTCTGAAAAGAAATGTGATTAAAAAGGAAATTTTGCTAAGCAAGGCAATGTCTCTTTGTTTTTACAGGCTCGTTGAAGTTGCGAAATTCAACTTGACTTTCCCATACGGTTATAATTTTGCGTCTGCATACAGTGAGGAGTTTGTATCATGCTTTAAGTGGCTGAAAAAGCTGCATGCTAAACCGAACCCGGACTTATCAAAGCACTGGTCAGATTTATTCATAAAGGTATGATGGAACTTAGGAGCGTCTAATAATTTGGGTATCATCAACGTGCCTGATAAAAATTGTTGGCTTGTTGCTTCCGACATAGATTAAAGCGGCGAGGATAGAAGTCGGAGATGATCCGTTTGAGGTTAAACTACGAGACAATTATGAATTACTTGAAGACGAGTACTATGAAAATCTGAAGCGGACACAGGTGCTTGATAACAAGATTAGTCAACTCTACAAGACGAATTTGCTGCTATCCTCCTCCAAAATCGATGAACTGCGAAATCAGCTACGCGAGAAAGGATCTACAATTTATATTCAGAGATCGAAGAAGCTGTATGAAGTGAGTGGCAACTATTGCATGCACATACGTCTGCATTATCTGTTGTCTAATCATCCTCGTTTCGACAGAGTCAACCTATGAGATCGCATTTGCTATTGTGGGAGCTGGAAGATATACAAATAATATCAATGGCAGATCCCACGTTTCATGGGAAAGAAACTGTCATTAAAATCCTACAAGAGTTAGATTGTGACAGTCCATGGCCAGCTGAAGGGTTGGAGTTCTCAACACTGTGGTGCCGGGCAGTCAACTTTGATGTAGCTAAATGGCGAGTACAACTTCGAGATTTTCCGCAGCCACTTATGGACTCTAGAAACATACATTTCTGGGGAAAATTAGCAGCTGCTGAGGCGGCGGCAACAAAAAGATGTGAGGAATTGTTATGTGTTTTTCAACGATTCGGGTGAACCAGTTGTATTGACTTTCTGCTCTGATTTTCTTTAGCCATGAGGAGTTGTGAAATTGAAATTGGAGGACCGTTCGACACTGACTTCGTGGAAAGGAACATGAACAGCCTTAAGTGGTACTATGATCTCAACTGCGATATAGAGGCTTTGAGCGTTGCTTTCGGGCCGTGCTGGGAACCAGTTCTGGCTCAGTGCAATTTAGCGTTTGAAAACATTTTCTCTCCTCCACGAGATCCGAGTAAACCATTGCCATTTTGGGATAAGATCCGACTTCTTTTCCACGGCCGGTTGTATACTGCAGTGAATACGCTGACTCATTTGCTACATGCGTCCCTCAATCCATATAATACAACCGAAGAAATGGAAGTGACATGGACAGATGTGGCCATAGCATGGACAAATGGTATGCTTCACCCGTCTTGTAACTTCATTCCAGCTTTTGCGATTGTTGAAATGTAAATTTTGACTTCTCACAGGAAAAATTATTTTCGAGGGAGACTTGAACATTTATGTTCGAACTGCTTCAAAATACGATGATTGTCGGATGCTTCACCTACCCAATGTGAGATTGACGTTCAAGTTGAGCTGGAATTGCTTGGCCGATTCCAATGATCACTATTCTGTAACACCCTGCGCACCCGACAAGCTTCCTGAGTATTCTAGCAACCAGGTAAATTCATTACATTACATAACAAAGTATAAAAGCAAGACCAAGGAAGCCATGGCAACAGTAAAAACGAAAATTTGATTCTTGGTTTTCTAGGAGCACGATTCATATAGAGCTTTTCGATCTCAGAATTTAAATATGAATATAAGTTTGGAGACTCGCGCAGGGAGAGCTCAAACTAGCTATCCAACGGCTGTTTTGTATGGCAGCACGCTCAGGTTTATACTCATTAACTTTATGAATATGCCAGCCTTGAGCAAGGACAGAGATGACTGGGAAGTTTGTATTATTTCTTTCGCAGGTGGTTCGAAAACCTTAAACTTATTCTTTCTGGCACAACTCGACCAACGAAGCGGGGAGTTCTTTTCAATAACACGCGATTGAGGAAGATTCCAATAAGCCGACACTACAAGAAAGTTCGACTGTCAGTTAGTTTGAACCGCTTCCACGTTTGCTATTGGGTTTCTTTTTCAATGCAGAGTGGAATAGAGATTCTTAGTGGGAAGCTTTCCAGCAGTTCAGGTATTTTAAGGTTTACAGGAACGAATTTTGCAAATTATAGAAGCTTTGGATGAAGTTCTATGATTTTCCATTCCCGGAATTGTATTTGCAGAACATCAGCTAGCGTTGGTTCCCATTAGTGACGGTTTAGTTCACAGACCTAAGGCCGACTGGAGCGTCGTATATGTTAACAGTGAGCTGAACGATACGGAAATTTGGTTACAGTCTTCATTGCAGCAAGTAACAAGCGAGGTAAGCCAGGCTTTCAGAGGAGGCCGAATGTAATAAAAAATTATAACCTATTGTAATAATCGTACCGTAACACTTATAGATGAGTTTCCGTAAGCCGATCGAAAAGTTTTTCTTCATGAGCATCGACAAGCTTTCCTACGGCCGTGAAGCACTTTTAGCAACTACTGCCGCTGCAGATGCAGCTGATGGGCATAGGTAACAACGTTAATTTCAACTTATAATGTAAGGAGCGAAGAGAAACGGGAAAGTTTGAACTTAATGGTGTTATTGTAAAAATAGGAAGGACACACCGCAGCACCGACTTGTCGTCCATGAGTTGAAAGGAGCGTGGACAAGTAGCAATCGAGATGTTGCATTTGCTCTGTTTGACTCTTTTGTTAAAGTTCAGGTATTCTATGATCATGAGTGGCTTAAATGTGTGTTTGCCCCCGACGCGTACTTTAACACTCTTTTCTTCCTGTAGCAATTGAAGAAGAATTTGTCAACTGAGGCCCTGAAAAGTTTTTTCAGCAAACATGAAGGTCCTACTGGGAGTCCGTTAAAGAATAAGAATAACAATGGTGAAGGGAAATTACCTAGAGCTTCGGAAATCTCGTCGCCTACCACGGCGCCAACCCAAGTAATGCATCAGAACTCTTATTTTCGTGTACCTTGTTAAGATCTGTGAAATAATTTTCGCTTTGTTGTGAACAGAATTCACGAGCTCAGATGGGCTCATCGCCGCTTAGCGGTATCCAAGGGCAAAACGCAAGTGCATCACTGCTACAGAAATTAATTTCGGAAGCTGAAAGTCGAGGAGTTGTTTTTTCAGAGGATTTGACTGCACCTCCTCCTCAACAAAGTCTGCATGGATTAGCACAATGCTCACTGGATGATGTTATACTGCAGAAGTGGCTGAGTAAGTAGAAATATTTGCGAGACGTCTTGCGTTAGCCAAATACATGAAGTTCACTAATTTTTCAATTTTGAAAATGTCTATAGTTGAACTTGTGAACTGCCAAGTCCTGCTGAAAGGCTTTGAAACGAGTGGCTATGTGATACTGAGTGCCTCAAAGGCACATATTATCCAAAGAGAGCACAAACCGGTATGGAAGCATGGAACTATCGTCCCTAAGACAACTTGGATTGGAGCTTTAGAAGGAATGCAGTATTATGCTACTGTTGCTGCCGGAAGCGCAGATACACCAGAAGGTACTAAATATTTTGTTGTTACTATAGCGATTTCTGAATTAATATTTTCGTATTAATCTCTACCGTTTTCCATATTCAGAAAATATTCAGTGGCTGTCAGTTGACAACATAGAGGAGCGGGACTCATCTGCGATTTCTAATGTTCCTGAAATGGTCGGCAGTGGCCAGAGCGTTGGTGGCGTCGTGAGTGAAACGGTCAGTTTAAAGTTATGACATAATTGATTAGGAAAATGATGGGAGATAATGAGGTGAATGCAAGTCCAGCATAGTAAGAATATTATGCAAATATGTGGCATAACTTCTTTCAGGTTGGGGCAACATCAGACATTGCGGATGTGTCAGTTCAGCTACAACGAATCGTCTCTCGTTGCCGATGTGAATTTTTTTACACAACTTTTGGTGAGACGGGAGTGGACAAGATCCCATCCGGCATTCCCGAAATCCCTCCTGCACCGAGAGATTTGGAGCTTTGGGACGAAATCAGCAAGCCTGTTGAGGCCTTCACCTTAATGCATTACGACCTAAATGTGTTCACAAACTCACTTCAGGTATGTTCATGCTGTATTTGTTCTTATCTAAATGTAATTGCTATTTGTTAAAAAAAAGGCACGTGAAATGTCAACTTACAGTATTATATTTTATTACTCCATAGTATGCCATGATTCTTGACATAATTAACAACTTGGTACTCTACGTGGACCCTAAGAGAAAGGAAGGATTTGAAAAGCTGCAAAGGCTTCGTTTCAAGCTTCAGCTCCAGAGTACGGAAGCACAACGGCGGCCGATTCAGCAGCTTCAGAACCATTTGAGGTCCGTCATTTCTGGACTCATTTTCTTGTTAAACCTTAACGGTCGATGCTAATCAATTCTGTTTCTTGTAGAACTTTGATCAATAGTCAGAGACGATTAGAGAAAGAAGCATACAATGTGCATAAGTCCCTGCTCGAAGATCCTACAAACGAAACACTCAAAACCCGGCTCACTTCTCTGGAGCAACAAGTAAGTTTTATTCTCCTGGCAACTATTATATCCTTGTCTTGTCGAATCCGTTATGTTTCATTCGAGACATCGCACTTTGCAGGTGAACGAATGTAAAGAGCAAGTGGGTGCCAAGGGTGAAGAACTTCACATGATGATCATGTGCTATAAGGTTTAAAATATTTCTGTTTGAGCTACTATTCTGAGTTTCGTTGATGGAACAAATTAAATTAAAACTTCTTTTTTATGATCGTAGGAGTCAAAACTGGCTGCCTCTCAACGGTTGTCACGGAAACAAAACAATAGAGATGTCTCCTTAGTTCGAGTATATGAAATATGTTTTAAACATGCTCAGTGGCGTCTTACGCAAACAGATGGACAGCTCGGTATCGCTGATTTGGTACTCAGCAACTTCCTGTGAGTTCCAATCCTCTTCTCCAGTTGCTTAATTCTTTGCTAGCATATCGCACGCGGATTGCAAATGATGTCTCATCCTTATTAATTATATCTGTTTTGATGTAGACCTGAAAGTTTTTTTAATGATTGAAGGTACACAAAAACAGCAAAGAGCGACGATTCTATCGAACATTTATGCGAACTGGGATACATAACAGTGACAAATCTATTGCCCAACCAAATATACAAAGAAGTTTTGGTTCCAACATTAATCCATGCCAGTATGCCAGTCGATAGACAGGTAAGGGGAATAAGTTGGACATCAGTTGGTTGTTTGTTCAAACTACAAGTGTGTACATGCGAATTTTCTTTATATAGAGAACGATGCGAGTATTTTGCCGTGAACGACCTCCTGTGGGTGGCATAGCAGTGAAGGAATTGTTTGAAATAAATATATCACCAATTACAATCGGTACATACAGTTTTTAGAGTAGGTAGGTTTTCGCCTTCTGAATAGTCACATTAATGGTGTATTCTATTGCAGGCATGACTTACCAGTTTTTCAAGACATTGTTTAAGTTTTGCTTCCCGGAAAAGGATCCTGATAAACTTGATGATGTAGACCCGAACACCAATGATTCTGACACGGCTTCCACTTCTTCCTCCTCAATAGGAGGAAATGGATGTGGTACATTAGAAAGTACCCATTCGAGTTCGAGCCTGAATAGCAAGAAGGAGGGGAAGAAGCCAAGAGTGAAAAGGAAAGAATCCAAGTTCTATGTCAGTATGAACAATGAGAAAGATGATGTGGAAAAGATGAAGGAGAGAGCAGAGAAGAACATGCTTTTCATATGCGTCAAAGTACCTGAAGTACCCGTCCGGGTTAGTTACAAAGGAGAAAAGGATAAGAACATTGAAGATGTCCATGACGTACACCTTTTGATACCTACCTTGGAGTACAATAACATTACTTGGACCTGGCTGGATTTCCTCGTTGCTGTAAGGAACCACAGTAAGCGTGTCCTTCTATCTCAGGTAAGATCCCCGTAAAATGAAAAATGACATTTGATTATTCTTACATAATCAAACATGCTTTTTTTCCTCTTGAAGGCTATAAAGCAGAAAATTCCTCTTTGGCCCAAAGTAATCTGGTCAGACAGTAGTGCCAGTCCTCAAGAAGAGGACAAGGCCAAGTTACTCCTTGGATTTCCAGTAAGCTAACTGTATCTAATCAAGGCACAATGTCATCTCATGAGTCTTTTTTAATGCAACCTTAATGTTTTCTTATTGTTTCAGGCGGATTCAAAAAGTCTTAAGAAGTCATTATTCGGACCGAAGAAGTAGCATATCTTTAGCATGGAGTTATGATGACATAATTTCCGACGTAGTGATAGATCGATAGATAATTCTTTCCGCGTTTGCATGCAGTCCAAGATTGCCTCTTTTAACAGCTTTACAAATAATTAAGTCATGCATTTTGGAGAACTGACTTTCAATAAGTTTATAGAACTAGTTTCAAACGCAATAATCCCAGTTAGTGATTTTTTATTATTCGAAAATAACGAAGAACCAAGTATTTTGGTTTTATAGTAATTATTATACGTATTAATCTTGAGGCTATCTCTTTGTTTTCTTTCGTAACCTTAATAATCTTTCCTTCCTCGCAGACCCTATTTTATCGTGTTGATTTCCATACGAAAGTTATTATTATTACACATTTGAAAAAGTCCCATTTATTCTACATTAAATAACGTACTAGAATAGAAGAAACATAACTCATGCGCACTCTGTGACCAAGCACAATAAAGTATTTTTCAGAATTATTATTTTTAAAATATTACTGTCATCATAATATGATTTCGCACTATTTTAGAACTGAATGACCATCCGCTTGAATTTATTAAAATCGGTTGTAGTAAACTTTGAAATTACTTTGTTGTCGGTGTAACGAATTCATACAGCAACAAGATATCCTTGCATAATACAGCCGGACGATGATGGTCATCATGGTCGGTTTCCAACATTCGTTTACGCGGGTTTACAGTACGGATCGGCAGACGAGGCCGAAAGTCACTGAGGGTTTGCGTCGTCTTTGTCTATGAGAAGTTGACAGAATTTTTAGCCTTTGACCCGAAGAAACCCCGAGAATCTGCGCTTTGTAATCCATTTTAGATTGTAATCAGTCATCATGGGTATTTTGGGATTATCCAAACTTATTTATGATGTTGCTCCCCACGCCGTGAAAGAAAATGAGTTCAAGAACTACTTCGGTAAGGAAAGCGTTCGAAAATTCGGAAAGATTATTGAGGCTAAGAGAAGCGGCTGATACATCTCAGCAACTAGCAAGAGACAGCTAGAGACCATCTAGAGATGTGTCATCTACGAGGTCCAATGACACACTGACTTAACATTTACATTACTGTTAGCTCCTAGAGCTAAGATAGCTTAAGGCTGTATTCTAATTATCATGGATACAGCTAAACCACTGTATCACGGCTATTGACACGTTGAAGTGGGCCATTAATAGTTTGATAATGGAGGTCAATTGGATTTATCCTTGCAGGTCGAAAGGTTGCCGTCGACGCCTCGATGAGTCTGTACCAGTTCCTGATTGCCGTTCGTCAAGAAGGGGTTCAGCTAGCCTCGGCTGAGGGAGAAGTGACCTCGCATCTAATGGGATTCTTTTACCGTACTATAAGAATGGTTGAAAATGGCATTAAACCTGTATATGTTTTCGATGGGAAACCACCGCAGATGAAGTCGGGAGAGTTAGAGAAGCGACATGAAAGAAGGGCTGAAGCTCAAAAGGTATACTCGAATACTCGTGATTATGATTATCTATGAAAATGAATATTTGGGAATCATATGGGAATGAATATTCTCTTTGGAGGAGAAAGTAGTTAATTCATTTATGTATTTCTGTTTACATGAAAGGCACTTGAAAGTGCTACGGAAACAGGAGATACTGCAGAAGTTGATAAACAGTCCCGGCGTTTGGTGAAAGTGTCCAAAACTCATGTGGAGGAAGCACAAAAATTGTTAAGTCTGATGGGAATTCCTTATGTGAATGTAAGCTGATTTCGTAGGTTCTGGAATTGGGTTGAGAGGAAGTCATTAAAATGTTGCATTTTTGGGTAGGCACCGTGTGAAGCTGAGGCACAATGCGCGGTTCTACAGAAAGCGGGCAAGGTATACGGGGTGGCGACAGAGGATATGGACGCCCTGACATTTGGCACGGAAATTTTGCTTCGTCATATGACATTCAGTGAGGCGCGGAAGATGCCTATCAAGGAGTTTTATCTAAGTAAAGTGTTGGAGGCCTTGGAGTTCTCCATGGATGAGGTTAGCATTTGTTTTTTATCATGTAAGCCATTATGGTGGATGAGCAAAACAGTAAGCTTGGGGTTTATCTTGGCAGTTTATAGACCTTTGTATACTTCTTGGCTGCGATTACTGTGATTCGATTAAAGGAATTGGTCCAAAGAGGGCTGTTGAACTTATCAAAGCACACCGAACAATTGAAAAGGTGTTGGAGAAATTAGATCCCAAGAAGTATCCTATCCCGGAGAATTGGCCTTACAAAGAAGCCAGGATGCTGTTTAAAGAACCCGAAGTTGATGACCCAGAGAAGTTCGATTTAAAATGGGTTGTTCCAGAGGAAGAAGGCGTTGTGGCGTACCTTTGTGGAGAAAAAGGTGTCAGATCGTTGCATTTTCGATCGTATTCCATCCACTGTTGGGCACTGGAATATAAATCCACCTTCATTTTTTACCTGTAGGATTTTCCGAGGAGAGGATTCGAAATGGTTGTAAGAAGTTGGCAAAGGCACGCCAAACATCTACACAAGGAAGACTGGATAGCTTCTTTAAAGTATTATCAACATCACCTTCGGTCAAGCGCCCCGCTGATGACAAGAAAGGAAATGATAAGAAGAAAACACGTGGTGGCGGAGGTGGTTCGAAGTTCCGCCGTGGAAGATAAATGGAGGAAATTTTCAGTTTTAGAAAAGTGGAGATTTAACCTTTTGACGGAAGCTATTTTTAATAATACGTACTCATTATGCTATGCAACTTTTTGGGTCCTGCTTTGATAGGCTTCTGTAGAAGTTGTCATGGATATCTCAAATATGTCCCGAAATAATCTCGTCCACAGTATAGTAATCGTGATGGACAAAAAATGGAACTCTCACATAATTTTAGTAAATCGAAATTGGCACCGGAGCTATGATTTTTAATTCCTATAAGTTATATGAATAAAATTTTTCGCATTCCACTTGAAATGAATCTCATGTGACAAATATTTTTGCATCATTCGCACCCGTGGCGTTCAACGTGGAAACTCGGCAGGAAGCATTTCAGCGATAAATGCTCTCAGGCGGTCGGACTGACTCTAGGATAGTAAGTTTCAGAGCAAATACGATGCAGTCAGTCAGTCAGAAGTCACCCAAGATTACAATTCTGCACCGCAACAGCAATGTCTAGCTTTATTCGTGTTCGGAAAAATACAAAGATCAACTAAATTCATGTGAATATAAAATTTACATCTTACAGGTAGATAAAACAGAACCTTACGTTGTATTTTCTACTACACGAAAAGGGTACTCCTGGAAATCTTCAAGGTCAGCACCACTTTACCGCTAAAACCAGCCACGGAAAATACTGTCACGCAGTATAAAAACTATAATAGCTAGTAATCATATTAGAACGGATATGCTTTTAACAAATGTATGCAATTTTATTCATTTTAGACTTAAACCGTGAGAAGTGTATTTCCATTTTAATTGACAGCAGGCTTAGACCATTCTACATTTAAAATTAAGTGATCATAACCGTAACCATGGAGGCCTTGGAGTGCACGCATTGCATCTTCTTTTCTTTGATAGGTGACAAAGGCGAAGCCCTTACAGACCCCCGTAGCCCTAAAATCAGCAAAACAGTCCATCAAATTATATTCGTAACAATCAATGCATTTAACTCATAACGCAATTTCAAGAGCCCACTGAACCGTATCGAAAGGTTCTGAATTTTGGTTAGCTAACCGGGTACAATACAACATGAAAATCTTGGTTTCTTTACCTGTCTTTCGCAAGGAAAATCCTATCTGTTTTGCCGAAAGGATTACACAGCTCCTGCATATCGGTTTCGGACATGGTCTCCGGTAAATTAGACACCCTAATTGTGTACTCATCTTTTTTCTGGGCAGAACCCATGGTCTCTCCCCGCCGGTTTCCACCTCTCATAGCAGGAGGCACGAATATACCAGGCTTGCTTTCGGAGTCGACCTAAAATTCATACGATCACCACATTCAAAAATCCACCTCAAACAGCTTTTCAATTCATATCCCCGCAGTTTTTTTGGAACGTAAGACCAATACAAACGAACTTAAACCCACGAAATAATCCTACCTTTTTCGGTTCTTCCAGCTCCCTCGAAATAAGTTCCAAACCAGAGTCCTTATAGGGACACTTGGCCGTGAAGTGGTTCTCTTGACAGTACCTACATTTGACGAAGGCTCCTTTCTCTTTAATTTGCTGCAATGGATCAGCCTCTGGAGTTGCATTTAGATCCTTCGAAAGGAACTGCATATTTTCCTCATCAGCTAAGATTGTAGTTGCAGGATTCGGTCCTGGTCCATCATTCTTAGATGCTCCATATTTAGCCCATTGCTTCCTTTCCAACACACCTTTGGAAACTGCAAAGAAGTAACCAACTTTATTAACAACAACATCTAATAATAAACTAACTAATCACTATCACACTAACAATATGAGACGCACATTTCCATCAAGCCGGTAACTATCTCCACCCCAAAATATCGCCATTTCGCCTATAATATAAACTATCTTCTCCACACCTTGTTAGTATGAAGTTTCAAAAAATACACTCATTCTACTTACCAAATTTCTTCTCCTTCCTGTAGGTACGTATAACCTTAACCTTCTTTCCAGTATCAGGATCTACTTTAATTTCTGTCACAACTCTATCCCCATCCTTCGTAACTTCCTGAGCTGGAGGAGGAATTGGTTCTAGACCATACTCATCCTCGTCGATCTGATCTGCCCAACTCACGATTCCAGCTGTTTCACTCATTTTGATAATCAACTTTTCTTCCAAAAATTTCAAAAATATTACAAACTTTATGCACAGATTGCACAAAAATTCAGAGCACTTCCCCCACAATCTTTAGCAATAGATTGACATGCCGTCAGAGCAGCAGCAGCTATGGATGCCGTGTGTGCCGGCCGGAGAACGATTGCACGCCTGCGCAGTTGACGGCCGCAGGAAAATCGCCGTCCGAGCGCCAGATTCAAACTCTGCCATAAAAACGCTTAGGCTTTGCCGTCTGTCTGTCTGGCGGCTGTCAAATGTCAATCGTTTGCACGGAGTTAAGCAGGAGAGTGGTTTCTTTGTGCCGTGGCCGGGATTTCGTATAAATTTACGAAAAACCCTTTCAAATTTTTAATGACATTTTTGAAAATTACAAGAGATTATAGTATCTTTGGCGCGACGAAGTTTCAATAACTTGATACATACGTTCCGATACGTTTTGTATCTTTTTTTGCAATAATGTGAACAGCTCCTGGTCCTGGGTTAGCACGTGAAAATTTGATCCAGCTGATTTTTCATTTTCTGTGTTCAAAATACTATAGTGACTCTTTTTTGCTGTGGCAGATATTGTGAGATTTTGTAGGGTTATTTATGTGGAAGAATTTTTTAAAGGTGAGTCATGTCCTTCATCCTTGTCGGCCCTGATTAAGAAGTCAGAGGAGCGAAGACGAAGAAGAGGAGGAAGAAGAGCAACAAGGTGAATGAACAAGCTAAAGCTGCTGCTGCTGAAACTGCAAGCTGCAATACACTGCAAATCTCTGTATTTTTTGCACTTAAGGCACATATATTTTTCTTCTAAATTTTTCTGTTGTAGATGTAAGTCTTCTTGTGTTACTTTGTAGCAGTTTTAGGGTTGATTTAATGTCCCTTGGGATGCGTTATGTTTGCAATATGAATAAGTTACTTCCTCTACTTTTCTGTAATATTTTTTATTGAAAGGCAAGGATTATGTCAGCTTTATTTTTTATTTAGGAACTAACTATAATAATTTTAGTGCGCACATTAATTTAGCAACTTTGGTAGATTTGTAAACTTTCCTTAACTTATGTAGTAGTAACTTGTTTTCCTTCCGTGTAATGTATAACATATGACGTAAGTCGTAAGATACCCCAGTTTTGAGTCATTATCTATGCAATTTTTTCCTGTAGAAGACAGTATTAATTAATTGTAAAGGGGAGCACCAAGATATTTTAAAGCTTACTCTCAGTATGTACTGTTATTGTTAGATTAATGCTTGTAAATTGTCCTAAAATTATTATTGTTACTATTAGTACCTCATAATCTCGCCTTTTCTCCTTCGTCTGTTTCTCTGTTGCCCTATATGTGGTTGATGTTGCACTGTATTTGGTACTGTAATAGTTACATGTGTTAAGATAAAGATGAGAATATTTTTTTAAGAATGATTTATAATCACTGTTATTTCTTGATCCTTGTAGGACTTACGTAGGGGCGCGGTTTTTTTCCTGGGAACTAGAAATTATTTTTGCCAACGTTTTGTGGGAGTATTTGTGGCTTATGTAGAAGAAGAGTAAGTTATTATGGTAAAGAGAGAACAGTCATTCTGTAATATTAGCAAGAGGAAGAGCATTTTAGTTTTTTTTAGATTTTAGATGTAGCTCAAACGAATCCTTATCGTCCATTGTGAACTAGCATATATATTCATAGATTACAACGCTTCTCCCAGTCATTCATTCATTCATGCTGGTATGATGAATAAAAGTCTAAGATGCTGCTGCTGTTGCCGTTTATAATCATAATAATTCATTGCTGCTGCTGATGCCTTTTAGCCTAAAGTTTTGTATCTATGATTAGTTGCTTCCCACATTAAGCTCTGTCTTCTAAAGCACAAAAGGAGAGTTTCGTAATATTCAAACTAACATAAAAGCCCACCACTGCAACGAGGAAAGAATAAATAAAAGAGACTGAAATAGTTATTTAGTGCCCTTTTGAAGTTGCAGCACTATTCCCAGCAGCAGTTGCTTGTGTACTAAAATGTTGTGCAGTAAAATATGCTAATTTACCAAGACCAACTTTACTTTGCTTTTATGTGATAACCAGCAGTTTTATCTTGTGCCGTTTTTACTTATCAACAACAACAAGTTCCCCAGAATTTTAAAAATTAATTGTATGGAAGGAGATAATAGAAATTATTTAGTCATGAGCCACTGACTCTTTTAACTTTTTTTTACCAGTGCAAAATAAATATCTCGTAGGCATCCCAGACTTTACTATTGTAGTCTGACTGGATGAGAAGACAAAGAAAGAAACAAATGTGAAGAGAAATCGATAGAATAAGTAGTCGTAGTAGAAGTAGTACCTCCTTGAAATTAATCGTTGTCAGTGACGAGTGAGACTTGAGAAAAAGGTGAAGAGAGTATCCTCATCATTGTCTGGACTTTTTTCCCCCATCTTACTTCTCTTCCTGTCCTTTGTCACATTTACATACGGAGGGACTCTAGTATATTCAGATACTATGCATCACTCGCATTTAACTTTTGTCTCAAGAGGCTTCGTGTGTAGATAAAAATCATCGATCCAAAAAGATTACGCAAGGAAAGAAGATTTTCTAACTATGTTCCACAGCAAGAAAAATTCCAAGAATGTTGCGCCATAAAAGGAGGAACTCGTTGTGAGAAATTAATTTAAAAACGAGTAGTAAATTCATTGGCAACGGAAACTGCATTAATTACTGGTGGTGCTGGAAAGTCTACTGGAAACAAACAACATACATTTCGTCACCTTTCCGTCTTTCGTATATTCATTCGTTCTTGAGATATTTTCCAGGAGAGGCCTCTTATATATGTCATTTCCTTTGCAATAATGAAATAGACTGTTGTAGCTGCGTTATAGTTAACACATATAGGAATATATATAACATTAGAAAGATAAAATTCATGACTGCTCTGAGTAATTTAGTAGTTACAGTTTGGCCGTTTCGCCTTCAGCACGCATACTACTTTCTCCTTTCTGCATTAGGAGCTACTACTCTCGCCTACTCTTTCTCTGAGTCATTCATTCATTCATTCATTCGGCAGTGTGTTTTTATCGAGAAGCACGAACAAGAGGGGGAAATAAGAGCATTATTGTGAGGATTTTGTTTGTGTGGTGCTGCTTGCTGCTTCATCGTATATGTGCTCTTTCGTGATGATTCTATCACTCAAGAACAGTGACTGAAGTGGGAATAAAGTAGCAATAATTGGGCTGTGATTGGGAAGCCGGACGTTTTTGTGGTATTCAAAGTATATTCAGCGGCGCCATAATGAGTGACACTAATTAAGCGGCAGTTTTTCCCCAAGTATGTGAGACATAGCTAGAGCTATATGTGGAGACAATTTGTGTGCTTTCAGTCCATCAGCTCATCGCTAGTCATTTGTTCCTTTAAATGAATTAGCTACTACTTTTCTACAGAGCAAGCAATCAAGTTTGATGCTTGGAAAGGGAAATCTAATTATTTCATTGTAATTTGACCAACAGTCTGTATTGATAATGCGAGCAGCAAGCAACCAGTCCTAGTGCTACTTAAAGAGAAAGCAGCAGCGTGTGTGTCTGTGTGAGGTGTTGTGAAAGGAAAGCCGCAGTAGTAAGATACACTTGAGTATTTAAGCCTTTCTCTGTCCCTGCCTCTATTTCTCATCTCCTTGCTTATTTCATACGTATTCTGTAACTCTTCTTGTTGCTTACTATAGCAGCACATGGGAAAGTTGTGACTGGAGAGAAATTAGCCTTCATAATTTTATTTCAGGGTTATTATCATCGTCATTTCATTTCATCCTACGAAGATATTGAATAACAGAAAGGAGCTGAACAGGAGGATCATTGTGTGAAAAGTCAAATGTCGGACCGCTTCACTGTTGTAACCACGCCGGATGAGGAGGCTAACTGTATAAAAACTGACGGAGCAAATAGGACCAACTATGGAGCCAATGAAGACTTTTATGGTTCGTTTCCATTTTAAATTAGCTTTATTTCTCCTATTACCAAGACCACACATGGCCGGACGGAAGACATAAATTTATGTGTGTACATCAACCTCTCTCATATATGCATTATTTTCACCCTTATACATGGAAATCATTTCCCCTTTGGCAAGAAAAATTGGCCCAGCTTTGCGTGACTATAGGCCATGTAAAATAAAAGCTACGGAGAGGAGAAGAGAAAGGAGAAGAAGAAAAAGAAAGAAAGCTCAAAATGAGTTTTTATCCTGGGAAAACATAAAAACATGGCTGCAGTTATGACGGCATGAATCACATGGGAGCCTGAGAAAGGACAGAGGGATGGACAGGGAAAATAACATATCTTTTTCACCATGTTCTTTGCTCTCATTCCCACCCTAATCAATAGGTTAGTACGGATAGCATTATTCTGCCTTACATGCATGTTCTGTCTCCTGGACAACGTCTTGAGTGATTAGGTCAAACCATGCACGTATCCCTATTATCATAATACCAGGTTCTGCGTTATTGGAAGCACAGAGTGCCATATCGCTTCCTGTACTTACGATGATGACACATTTGTTCACCATAATGTCTGTCACCGGATAATGAAATATAGCTTCACGAACTGTGTGGTCGTCTAAGCCATGGCTACGTATTAAATAATGGCATTATTAGGGACCTACGAATCCAAATCTATCTTGTACTCGGGACAATAGTATGAAGCGGTAGCCTCAGTGGAGTTTCGTATTTGGATCATATTTGAAGCCAGCTAACACCCAGTCAACTCATATCTACCTCACACTTGCATGGATTCAGTTGCCCTCAAATAACGGACTGGTCTAAACTGAGAGTTAAGATACCTGAAGGAGGATCAAAATATATGACAAAACGCACACTTGTTCATGTTTGCCATGATTATGGCTATCCGCATGTAATAATTATATCAAGGTAGTAGCTCTTTGATGGCGGCCAAAAAACATGCAAGTGGTAGGGTTTGACAGGTTGCGTGCGTGGATGCATAGCTATATGTGTCTGTTGTGATAGAGTGGATGCTGAATTGAAAAACGAGTCCCGTAAGGCCCCTAATCTTTAGAGGATATGGGATACATTTAGGCACCTAAATCATCAGCTCCCACACTCACACTTTCTTCTACCTAATAGTTGATCAGTTGTGTGTGTATGTGTCTGTGTAATCAAGAAAAATAATTCTAGGCACGGAATGCTTCAATCTGAATTACTCATAGCTAAATGCCCAGCCATTTCCGTTACTTTACTTTGAATGCAATTTCTCACGTGGAGGGAAAGAGAGAGAGAGAGAGAGAGAGAGA